>JAULJZ010150370.1:0-10052 GCA_032270985.1 Heliamphora pulchella | reverse complement strand
ATGTTTCTCATTAATATGCCAGGGATCAAGAATAAAAAACCTAAAAAGCATGGCATTTCAGTATACATTCCTAACACCCCTACCGACATAGCACACTACCACAACCCTATTCGAGCGCACAACCACCACTTGAGCGGTCACCCGCCGACCTAACCCTCGGCCACCTGCCAGCTCGAGCGCACAACTACCGCTCGAGCAGTCAACGTTGGGAGGAAACCCAATCCAAGAAACAAAACCAAACTATCGCACGTAACGATGTACAAACCACCACAAGCACAACCGTGCACCAAAAACCCGCATCTAACCAGGCACGCCACCTCTGAGGACGGCACCTAACAAACACCCAAGGCCACGACACGACCCTCGAAGCCACAACACGACCAACCGAACCCCAAAAAGAATCCAACGGTGTTTCAGTCGACTAATCCCATAATTAATCAACCGAGTACCATTGAAAACCAATTGAAAACCAAAGACCCAACCACCAACACATCATAACCTAGACCAACACATGCCAAACGACCTCATTCCGAGTCCGAATAAGGGCAATATGATCAAAAGAAAAAGGATAAAGAATGGTCCTGCGACCACAGCGCACGCAAAGCGCTTGAGCACCTCTCCACCAGTGAGCAGCGCTCGCTAAGCGCCCGTTGGGCACTTGAGCGTGCACAGACGCTCCAGAACATCCCTGTTTTGAATTTCAAGCCCCCAAACTCTCAAACACTCACAATGATGTTTCAAAACACACCCAAACTTACCAACCCGTATATATTTAACACCGACGGACGTACATGAGCCCAAAACATCAAGAACTACCGAATAAGAAACCTCAAAACCCGGTTCACCCAACCAAAAACAACACAAAAACTGTTTTAAACCAAAACCCGATCTTTAAATTGATTTTTTATCTATTTTTAACCGGTAAAAATACACACGATTACACGTAGCACTCTTATAAGACATGAGAGTCTAGGATCCAACCTTGTTGAGTTAAAAACTCGATGCCTCGTTCTACGTACAAAATTAAACTTTCTCGAAATGAAATTCTGTCTAGATGAACACGTAGCCCACCATGCCAAAGCAAGGACCCGCTGCTGGATCATCGAAAATCAAGCCCCAGGCCTCCGAGAAGTTAGAGAGAAGGTAGGGAGAAAAAAGGAAACTTAGTGGAAAAATTTTTAAAATATCTTTTGAAAATATCTAAATTCAGGTATTTATAGGCCTCCAAAATATCTTTTTTTGAAATTTTTTAAAATTTGCACCGCAATGCCCGACGGCCCCGGGAACCTACCCCGCATGCATATCTAAACCCGAATATGCATCAAAACACGTAAAAACATGCTATAGCAAAAACACGAAACGCGCGTCGAAAAATGCCAAAAAAGCAAACGGTTCAGGGTCTCACAACTCTACCCCCCTTAAAGGAATTTTGCCCCCAAAATTTAGCATAAGGTCAAAGGAAACAACCCTGTCGATCATAATCGACACAGGTACTCGAGATGGTCAGCCAAACCATTCCTAGGATATAGTCAAACAAGGTCAGGTATCCTAAACAATGGCTAACTATCTCAACGACACGGGATTTACAACTCACCCAAATCTCACATCCTCACCAACCGCTGCCTCAACACAGCACACCACCTACGGAGTCCACCACCAACTCCAAATCCATGGCCACAGCCTCGAACATAGCCTCACCCTCTCCGCACAAACATCAAGTTTATATGAACGGAAAGACAGAACGTAAGATGCAACATATAGACACGAACCACATAAGCATGCTAACACATAAGCACATAGGTTCATGCTAAACAAAACCCCACATACTGAGGAGAACCGACAAGAATGACGCGTCAATCTGGATAACCTTCTCAGATTTCCTGCTAGAAATCACGTCAGCTAAACACGTTTCTAACTTGGCTCCCAAGTTTGTTAATCCAAACTCCCAAGGGCAAGACTAATCAATCCCACAGTTCAACCCCCATGCTCACATATATACATCATTCACGTATAACCCGCATGCTATCACGTTCATGCTATCAAAATATCTAAACACAAGCAGTCAAGCACACGCAATAGACCTCACACGGGATACACCCTCTTCCCACAGCTCTTAGGTGTTCGAACCTAGAGCTCTGATACCAACCTGTCACGCCCCAAACTCCGGGTCACGTGAACACCCACAAACAACCAAACATAATACCCAATCCGAGAATACACTCTCAATATAAAACCACACATGCATTGTATATAACCGCCAAAAGACTTACATTACACGGTTCTAACACCGAAAAATATGTTACGGCATACATGTTTAAAAACGAGCAAAAAGGAAGATGAGAGATCTTTCGCCCCTCTGGCACCTCTGGATCAACCTGCGTGACCGGTACTTTAAAAAGATTTCAAATCCCACACTGCGAGCCAAAGCTCAGCAGAAACTAGACAAGCTTGCAATATAAGCTAAACATGTTAGGAAAACTACATATGATTTTCGACTCTCTTTCAAGCCATAAAACAGTTGAAAACAGTTTTAAATCATGACTCACTAGAGCCAGGAAATAATTCGATAACACGACTCGCACGAGTCCCAAAGATAACAGATATATATATGCAACACATGAATACATTTCTAAATCGACTCACAAGCCCCGACAACAATTCTATAACAACTGGAGATAACTCATGCAATCCATGCACTACGCCCAACACACTATGAGCAACACACCCAACACATATCTCTCCAGGACCTCGTTTTCTTCCCTCAAATTCACACGCATACGTTTTAGGATCACATTTTCATCCTTGAAACTATGCATATCATCCTAAGATATTATGCCACAGTTAAGGTAAAGAAGTAAAAAAATACAGACAAAGGTAACAACTATAGACTCCTGCCCATTACCCTAATCACCACTTAAAGCCTACTCGGTAATGAAAAGTTTTATACAGAGTTACGACAACGACGCCATTAACGAAGATAATTGGTTTAATTTATGAAAATTAACCCAAAGGTATAAAGCACCTACTCGCCATTCACGGAGGCACCCGACGCCATAACGAAGGCACCCGGCTGAATTTACGGGCCCGAAACCCAAGGGTTCGAAGCACCCAAAACACAAGAATCTTCTCGGGCTTTCACCGAAGGACCACTGCCCCATCTAACATTTCTCGGGCTTTCACCGAAGGACCACTGCTCCATCTAACACATTCTCGGGCTTTCACTGAAGGATCTCATTCCCATGTACCACATTCTCAGGCTTTCACCGAAGGATCTTGGGCTATCACCGAAGGATCTCAATCCCATCTAATACATTCTCGGGCTTTCACCGAAGGACCACAGTCGCATCTAACGCATGCCACCAATGCAACTCAACACATGTAACCCGTGCATGCAACCCATGCAACACACGCAACGCACGCAACCCGTGCAACACATGCCACACACGCAACCTGTGCAACATGTACCACATGCATCCGCTCCTCAAAGCCCACATATACATGCCTATAAAACTATGAGTTTTAAAGCATAAACCACGTAATTTCCTTACGTAATCCGTACATAAATAAACTGTTATAAATGCACATAATCATATATAACTTCACATCACGACGCCACCTGTCACATAATTCGTCACGACATTACGTACCACACACACCTGTCATTCGCTTACCCGAACAACCCGTCCACTCACTGGGACAACCAACGATACAGAAAATCAAAACCTAACCCAAAGGTTAACACTGCTCAAGCGCTCGAATGCACAACCACCGCTCAAGTTGTCCCTTACCGACATAGCACACTGCCACAACCCCGCTCGAGCGCACAACCACCGCTTGAGCGGTCACCCACCGACCAAACTCTCGGCCACCAGCCCGCTCGAGCGTACAACCACCGCTCGAGCAGTCAACGCTGGGAGGAAATCCAAACCAAGAAACAAAACCAAACTTCCGTACGTAACGATGCACAAACCACCACAAGCACAACCATGCACCAAAAACCCGCATCTAACCATACACGTCACCCCTGAGGACGGCACCTAACAAACACCCAAGGCCACGACACGACCCCCGAAGCCACAACACGACCAACCGAACCCCAAAAAGAATCCAACGGTATTTTAGTCGACTAATCCCATAATTAATCACTCGAGTACCATTGAAAACCAATTGAAAACCAAGGACCCAACTACCAACACATCATAGCCCAGACCAACACATGCTAAACATGGCCAACACGAAACCACACACGCCTAACACGGCTAACACGAACCCACACAAACCCACGGCGCCCACGCGCGTCCAACACAAACCCACGATGCCCACACACGTCCATCAGAAGCCCACGACGCCCCAAGAAATAAGAAACTTAATAGAAAGGGCCCATAAGGATGAAAAATAACCTTTTCCAAACGTTCGACCAAAAATGTGTGAAAAATGGTTTGGAAATCTTGACATACCTTCACTCTGTTGGTCATAACTTTTTCTACAAAAAATATTTTGATGTGAGAGAGCTGTCATTGGAAAGAAGACTTATGGGGCTTCGATTTGAGTACAAAAATGACTTAATTCCGAGTCTGAATGAGGGAGATATGATCAAAAGAAAAAGACTCAAAAATGGCCTTGCAACCACAGCGCTTGCTAGGCGCTCGCAAAGCGCTTGAGCGCCTCTCCACCAGTGAGCAACGCTCGCTAAGCGCCTGCTAGGCGCTTGAGCGTCCTTCAGCGTGCACAGACGCTCCAGAACGTCCCTGTTTTGAATTTCAAGCTCCCAAACTCTCAAACACTCACAATGATGTTTCAAAACACACCCAAACTTACTATCCCGCATATATTTAACACCCATGGACATACACGAGCCCAAAACATCAAGAACCACCAAACGAGTAACCTCAAAACCTGGTTCACCCATCTGAAAACAACACAAAAATGGTTTTAAACCAAAACCCGATATTTAAATCATTTTTTCATACATTTTTAATCGGTAAAAACACACATGATTACACGTAGTACCTTTATAAGACATGAGAGTCTAGGATCCTACCTTGTTGAGTTAAAAACTCAACGCTTCGATCCACGTGCAAAATTAAACTTTATCGAAATAAAATTATGTCTAGATGAACGCGTAGCCCACCGTGCCAATAGTAAGTATCCGTTATTAGATCGTCGAAAATCGAGCACCAAGCCTCCGAGAAGTTGGAGAGAAGGCAGAGAAAAAACAACTTAGTGGAAAAGTTTTGAAAATATCTTTTGAAAATATCTAACTCAAGATATTTATAGGCCTCTAAAATATTTTTTTTTTGAAATTTTTTGAAATTCGCACCGCAATGCCCCACGGCCCTGGGAACCTACCTCGCATGCATATTTAAACCCGAACATGCATCAAAACACGTAAAAACATGCTATAGCGAAAACACGAAACGCGTGTCGAAAAACGCCAAAAAAAAAATGGTTCAGGGTCTCACATCAATCCTAAGGTTTAACCCCAATACTCACATATACACATCATTCACATATTCAAGAAATGATCATACTCATATTATCAAAACATCTAAACACATACAATCAAGCACACGCAATGAACCTCATAAGGTGATGCATCTTCATCCCACGGCTCTTAGGTATTCGAACCCAGAGCTCTGACACTATTCTGTCACGCCCCTCAACCAGGGTCACATGAAACGCCCACAACAACCACACCAAAGATGAAGCACAACACCTAACCCGATGTTTTACTCTCAAGATACAAGACATACATGCAATAAATATACTCGCCAATAGGCTCACAACATACGGTTCCTAATCAAAAGCATGTAAAACAGTACATGATTCAAAAGAAAACAAAAGAAGACTACAAATTTCCTGCCCCAATCGGCTTCTCCAAATCAACATGCGTGATTGTATGCACCTGAAAAACATTTCAAATCTTACACCGTGAGCTAAAGTTTAGCAAAAACGAGACAAATATGAAATAAAAGCTAAACATGCTAATGCGAAAGAATATGGATATTTTAGCTCACCCGATCCCAAAAGATTTGATATATAAACATATATATAATGCTTCACATGCAAACATCGACTCTCTCGAGCCTTAACTCTCCTGAGTCCCACACGCCTCATATGTATGCATCGACTCTCACGAGCCCTAAAGACAGTTTGAAAATGGTTTTACATCTCGATTCACATGAGCCTTAAAATAAACTCCATAATGCTAAACAGTTTATCAAAACATAACAACTCATCAACATTAATGGTTTCACACAAACCATGATAATTCATACACAATTCATGTAATGCATCTTCACAGGCTTTTACCGTATGACCATCATTTGCACCTCATTATGCATCTTTACGGACTTTCACCGAAAGATCAAAATTTGCCCCTCATTACGCATCTTTATGGATTTTCACCAAAGGACCAATATCCGCCCCATCTAATGCACTGTTAACCAGAGTTAACCTATGCAACACATGAAACTCATGCGACTTACGCAACCCACGCAACACATGCATTGTTAACTAGAGTCAACATGTATCGGACCATATTTCCGTTCAACATTAACCACACACACACATGAATAAAGCCAGAGTTTTATATACACGAGGACCACATATCCATCCTTCAACATGCATGAATAAAACTTTAAATGCACAAAGCTACGTACACACACTCCATTCCACATAATGATATCACAGGCCACATAACTCATCATCCACAAACCTAGGAGACCAACACTCAAAGAAACAAAAATTAACCCCAAGGTTAGCTCCAAAAAATTCAATTTTCACAAAACACACTCTTTTCTAACTATATACAAACACCACGCGCATAGCCCTGCACAAACACCTCGCATCTAACCATCCACGTCATCCATGAAGAATGACAACCAAAAGAAATAGACCACCACGGCCCCACCACAACCACCAAAACAAGGAACAAAATAAAAAAACAACCCTATCAAATGTTCAGTCGACTAAAAAGCTACTGGATGGAGGCCAGTCGACTGAATTGCCCCATCCAGTTGACTGAAGACCACATTTCATGAACAAATAACACATTCTAAGTCACCACGGGCTCTTAGAACTCACCACGATCTTTAAACTCTTCCTATCACACAAAAAGAAAAAGGGTCGACACAAACAGAAAAAGTGTTGACAAAAAAAGAAAAAGTGTTGACACAAACAGCAATAGTTTTAGAATAACAAATTAGACGGCTGAATATCCGCAAAAAGCAAACACTAGCAACAGAAATAACTTCTCAGCCCCAAAATAAACAAGACAAACACCCCTTTTGCAACCCATGGACATACACAAGCCTAAAACAACAAAGAAACACCGAAAAGAAAGCGTCAAACCCCTTTTTATTTGCTCGAAACACCCAAAAATGATTTAGAAACAAAACTCAAACCTTTGAAACGTAAATAAACTTTCTATGCATCTTTAAACGGTAAAAACACATATAATTCATGTAGCACCCCTTTAAGACATGAGAAACTAGGATCCTACCTCATTCAGTTAAAAACTTGAAGCCTTAAACCACATGAAAAAAATGAACTTCGTCGGAATGAAATTTCGTCTAGATGAATGCGTAGCCTTCGGTGTAGATAGCAAGGATCCGCTACTCGATCGCCTAAAGCTAAGCCCTGGACCCCCCAAAAACTAGAGAGGAGACAACGGTTTTGTTTGAAAAAAAAGAAACTTAGTTTGTAAGTTTTGAAAATATTTTCAACAAAATATCTAAAGTTAGATATTTATAGGTCATGAAAATATTTGTTTTTCAAAACTTCGCACCATAACGCTCAACGACCCCGAGATCCAATTCAACATGCATTTCTAAGCTCGAATATGCATAAAACACATATAAAGATGCAATAATAAAAACAAGAAACAACGCGTCAAAAAACATCGCAAATAAGAAAATGGGTTAGGGTCTCACATTTGGGAACTAGACTTAGATGTTTGTTTTGAAGCGTGTGTGAATAGATTAGCTTCAGGGTGAATATCTAGTTGAGTACTCATCGTTTAACCTTGCTTTCTTGAGATTTATCGAAATCCATTTATCCCAATCGTGATAATTATTCCTTCCATCTAGAGTTTTCTTTTTGTGGTGTCTTCTTGTTCGTCTTTTTAATGGAGCCTTGGGTAAACACTATTGTTGAATTACACCACTTCGGTTGAAGATGACCAAATTATCAGGATTATACCCTCTTGACCTCTTGTATTCTAAACTTCAAACCATTGAGAATTTTATCTTAAATTTTGAAGGAGGAATTGTTCACCTTCCCATTCAGTGTGTAGGGAGCTAATCTCTTTTTATTTTGAATAATTTAATAGAACCTCGTGGAATAATCTTTTATTATGCAAAAGAATTAAAACTTGATTATGATAACGGTTGTTAACAATATTTGTATACTTGGTAGTGCATGAGAACAATTATTGTGGGTAAGTTTAGAGGTTTTTGGCTTCTAATTTGAATCATATATGCATTCTTGTTTTTGGTTCCTTATCAACATTTACCGCTCGAGCGGCCAAGGGACCGCTCGAGCAAAGAGGTGCCAGTAGCTTTTTAAAAATTGGGTAAGAACGGACCGCTCGAGTGGCCCTTAGTCCGCTCGAGGGGACTGTCGGTGAACAGACTTTAAGTTGCGGGTCTTAACATTTCAACGTCATTCTTTTCACACCTCTCTCTCTCTAAAACAAATGTTAGGACCTAGGGTTGGGATTTAGTGACCTCTTATAGTCATCCTTGCTCATCTAGAGTGGATTCCTTGAGTCCCTTTTGATTGAACACCTATTGGAGGCTTGAGCTTAGCATTAGAAGTTTCACCCTCATTCACCGGTGAGAGCTTTGGTCGATTGAAGCTTGCTATGGTTGATTTCTTGTTGGTTGAGCTTTAAAGAGGTAGGATCTATGACCATATTTAAATGTTTACATGATATAGTTGTATATTTAAAAATATATACATGAGAGTATGAAAATGATGTTTTTGAAAACCCTAGGTTAGGGTTTGATGGTAGATGTGGAAAAACCTTGAACTTATGAATGATTTAAAATAATTTTAACTCATTGTTGTTGTTGGATACAGTTGAAAGTGAAGAGATGAGAAGTTAGGATTTTGGTTGTGGGTTAACCTTTTGTGAAATTGGGGGGTTTTCAAATTAATGAACCCACTAATGAAACTGGTTAATGATTTGAAAAATTTGAGTTGTGGGAACCTAATTACATATTTGAAATCCATGAATTTGATGATATGTGAAATGATGTGTTGGGGACCAAATTAATGTGACGAACTTTTGGGAACCACATGGTGTTGGTTGAGAGTTTTTAGTTAATTAAACCCAATTGTGTGAAATACATAAAATTAATGATGTATAATTAAAGTTTACCCTATATGTGTTGGGTGTTGGCGAGAGAAACCATATTGGGTTGGACTTGCGTTTGAGAATTGTGATTTGATGAAATAAAAAAGACCGATTTGAATCTATAGATCGTTTAAGTTGGGCATGAAAAGCTCCTTGGTGAAAGACCAAAAAATTGTGCAGATTGGGTGACCTATCCTTCGGCTAATAACTGAGAATAAGGCGTTAGTCGCGGTGAGTTATAGAACGCACTATTACTTAGAGGGTTTCGCGTGGCTCGACCGGTAGTAGTGCGGCATGAGTCTATAAGTTCGTCCGACGTCGGCTCCTAGTATGTAAATCACGAGTTGGTTGAGATATGAGATGATGAGAATAATGTGTGTGTGCGTATGTGCGAGTTGTGAACTTGGGAACTCATAATGGGTAACTTGAAATGGAATGAATGGTCAAGTAGTGGGTTGTCTTGCATAAGAAAAACTGATTATGTGAAATAAATTTATTTGATGGAAAACAGAGGTCAATTTTTGAAAAAACTATGTGTTGCATTTTGCATAACCATCATCGCATGTCATGCATATGTTCATTGTTAGTCAATTTTCTACGAGTCTCAGCTCATGTTGTTTAACAACATTTTAGGTGATAGCGGGAAGAAGGCCATGGATTGAGAAGGACGGGCTTGGGGACCCTTTTTGTG
>JAULJZ010150369.1:0-10052 GCA_032270985.1 Heliamphora pulchella | reverse complement strand
TTTAATTAAAATTAATTAATTAAAAAAACTTAATTTTATTTTTCATTACAAAATATTTTAATTAAAACTGAATTTTCGAATTAATTAAATTAACAAGATAAATAAAACAGATATACAATCATCCACGCAGTATATATATATATAAAAACATGATATGCAAGTGAAACGCTGAAACATTTTAATCTTCTGAAGAGGATAAGCCGTAAAATCTTCTTTTATCTCTGATTCTTGTGTCCTGATTGTATCAGATTTTCCTGATACTTTCTGATATATCAATATATATCATATCAATCTCGTATATATATATCAAAATATACATCAAAACTAGCCCCAAAAGAGAGAAAGTCGTCAGAAACCATTAGCCACCACCGGTACCACCTTGCTACCTCATTCGAGCTCCATTTTTTATGAGTTTTATACCGTTGGAAAACTCTCGAAATATGGAATATTTCTATCAAAAAATTTGCTCGAAACCAGTACAAAAAATCGCCAAAAAATGGCCCGAACCTCAAAAATGCTGTTGCCCGCCACAGCATTGCGACGCCATCTTTCTGAGACTTATTCGACCTCTTCCCAAACTCCATTTTAGTTGTACTTTATACCGAAAGAAAATTCTCAAAAAGTACTATATTTTTATTAAAATGTATGCTAAAAAATAGCCCCAAAAAATGCCAAAAAAATTGCCCAAAGTTTATGCCGCCGCACCCCAATGCCGTCGCCTGGAACTACAAAACAGCCTGAAAACTGGAATTTGCTACCGCCGACGACCTATTTGCCGCATGTTTGGTTTGTGATTTTGGCCTAATTTTTTTTATTTTTGAAAGTATTTTGATGTATATTTTACTGTAATTTTATGTTTAAAAAATTATCCAAAAAATAGTCCAAAAAATTGGCCCAGAAAATCATAAAAACCGCCACTGAACCGTCGTCGGCAAAGCCGTTGGAACTGGGCTGTGTTGGTTTTTTTTCTCGTTATTTTTTATTTGTTTGTTTATGCTATTTTTTATTCATAAATATTACAGAAAAGCTCACAAAAATATTGTTTAAAACCATTAAAAACTTACCGCGATCCGTCATTCGTAAAAATCCGAACCATCGCTGGTGCCTATTCTTAAATAATCTAAACAGATATTTAAAAATATAAAATTAGCTATTACATCGATCTTATGTTCCGAATGCTCACATTCAGTCTATCACGGTCAACCTCCGTGATTTAAAAAATAATCATCATTTACACCATTAATCAAATATGAAAAATAAATGACGATCGTAAAATCGGAATTAGAATGCCTGCATATAAAGTTAGCAACAGTTCTAAAATTACCTGGCCCCGATAATCAAAAATAAAAAATAAAATGGCTTTGATACCAATTGTTGGAGGTAAAACTGCCAAAATCTTTATTTTTACAAACGATTATCTGAAAAAAATAACTAGACGGGCAAACGTCAAAACGGGCTCCAGATAAAATTTTTGATGACGAATGATCAAAATAAAATTCGTGCATCTGAAATTAATTTAGAAGAATACTTTTTAACCGGTTGAATCTTCAACTTCGATTTGAATCCGAGTTGAAACTCTTGTCAGATCTTCTACTGTATTCTCTTATGCAATTTCCAGATATAGTGTGGGTTATAATCTTCAGAGAACTCGTACTGACAGAACCTGAACAGCTTTAATCTTAAAAGACAAGTTATGAGTAAGATTTCTAGTGGAACACAGACACATATCAGCGGTTTCTGCAATTAAGCAAACCTCAAAACGGTATTTGCAATTATAGAAAACTAGCAATAGTTTTTACGATTTTCATAAAACACTGAATTACAATTAACACCACTAAAGAACTATAATTGCACTCTGACCCATAATCTCAAGACCATTAGCATTGAGCTCCTGCTATTAAATACTTACCATTTCTTCCCACGTTAAGATTTTCGATACCCGTTAATTAGATTTAATTACTGAAAATTTAATTTAATCGGCATTTTGGCATTCCTTAAGCCCTTCTACTTAACTTATTTGACCGCCGGATAATTAAATCCACCTACAAGGTTTAGCCTGGTCAAAACTTATAAGTTTCTTTAAGGGAGTATCCTCAATCCCGATCTTTCAGGATGTGAATTCTGTCAATAATTAATATTTTTCATATAAATAATACCGCTATCCAACTCACCGGGAATATGGACCCATATAAGATCGCACCCTCTAATGAATCAAAATAACGAATATTAAATATACGCAAATCAATAATTATTTCAAGATTAAGAGGATAAACACTATTCATAATAACTTTGGGTGTGAATTAATTTATATAATCTGTATAAAATTAATTACCCTAAATGTCCCGTTCAATACACACAAAGTGTATTAGCACAGAGAGTCAGAACAATAGACAACGCTATTATCTGTTTCTCGTAACCAAGATAGATTTACTAAAACTCTGTACTACAGTCGTATCGATGGTATATTCATTTTCATTTAAACTATGAACATAAAACTTATATTATGCAAGAACCTAAAGTTTGATCTTCTATGTGTAAGACGTACTCTATACACTAGATTAAATACTATACAGAATATCGGACATCCATGCATAACATTGAAGAAATGATACACATACATTGCTCATAAAGATTTTCATAAAATAAAAATTAATTTTATTAAAATAAAATTAAATACTAAAAACATGATTTTCAGTATATCAACCCTAACAGTGAGAATGCTTAAGAGAGTCAAGAGAGTTGAGAGACTAAGAGAGACAAGAGCAGGAAAGAGTGAGAAACGTGAGAGAGAGTGAGAGAGATGAGAGTGTCGAGAGAGAAGGAAGGATTTCTGTTTCGCGCGAATGAGCTTTTTCGAACAAACCCAAACCTATAACCTGTCATTGACCTTGGGGCCGCGAGATTAGTTTCTTTTAAAACTCACGACCACAACATCCAAACCCAGGTCGTGAACTTTAATTCTCACTTTGTTTTGGTTTGCTAGCCAACAATCTTCCTTTATACCCCCTTTTTAAGGTTCTGGCTTCCCCTAAAAACGTTCGGTCCTCCTCATGACCATAAACTGACTCGTCGGTCTTTTCATAACCTAAAACTAACATTTATCTTGTTAGTTCTAGGCAACTCAAGAAGGGGGGTTGAATTGGGTCTTTAAAAATAAATAACAATTTAAAAAAAATTTTAAAAACCTTTTAATATTGCAAAAAGATATAGCAATTTAATCAAAGATTAAAACAATGCAAGTATTAAAAAGGTTAGGGATAAAGAGATTGAACCGGACACTGAGGATTTATAGTGGTTCGGTTTCTTCCAAGCCTACGTCCATTCCTCAAGTTCTCTCTTGAGTATTTTCACTATACAGAATACTTCACGGGCGTATTTCAAGCCTTTACAACCTTCAAGACTTCGCTTGAATAAGCTGAATGTTTACGAGCACATTCACAAGCCTAAAACAGCTTCAAGAAGATCCTATGAAAATAAGCTCCTATTTTCTTTTAATCTCTCTTAAACTCTTCTTTGACGAGATTTACCCACTAACTCAAAGGATAAAGGGTGACTCACCCTTGAATACAATAAATGAAGAGCATTAGTGAAAAATACTCTCTCTTTACAGAAATAATTTACAATAAATGAGAAAGTAAAGAGAGATGGGAACAAGAGCAGGAGATTCAGCAATAAATGAGAGCTTGAGATTTTTGAGTTTGATTCAAGTAATAGAACAGTAAATGTAGGTCTCCAGTCATAGTAAATGCTGAGAAGTTACTCCTTATATAAGCTCTTGTGCATTCATGACCGTTGGAGGTAGGTGGAAGCAATAAATGCCAAAAATCCAACAGTTGAAGTCTGCTGCAAATTTGAATTTTCGTCGCAGGTGTCGACACAAATGCCTTTGGTGTCGACACAAAATGTCTAGCGCAGGATCCTTTAAGAGGTTGGGTCGGCACAAATTTCTGAGGGGTCGACACAATTTTTGCATGCTACCTTACCAACATTATGGTGTCGACACATTTGGATCTGGTGTCGACTCATTTGAAACTTCAGCATCTAGAGGAGGCACTTTGTGTCGACTCAACTTACCTTTGGTGTCGACACTAAATTCTGTAGGAAGTCACGGTTCTTTTGTGTCGACACATTTGAAGTTTGGGGTCGACACCAAACTTCTTCAGGCAGGCTCGGGACTTTTGTGTCAACTCATCTTCAATTGGTGTCGACACCTCAAAATCTGTAGGTGGCCTCAGTTCTTTTGTGTCGACACAATTTCCATTTGTGTCGACCCAAAATTCCAAATTCCAAAAGTGTGAGACACTTTTGTGTCGACACAAATATAATTTGTGTCGACTCATTCTGAGTCCTGAGAGCAACAACTCTTTTGTGTTGGCAAAAAACCTGTTTGTGTCGATACTAACATTTGATACCTGAAAATAACTTCAAATAACTGTTAGGGTGTTAAGTCATTTGTTCAAGTGGGTTGACACACTTGATGTGTTTCAAGTATACTTTACCTTAAAAGTGTTTGACTTAATTTTCAATTGGGTTCAACACAAAATATTCTTATGCAAGAATACTTAAGTGTTTTAATTCTTTTGAGAGATAAGTCATTTCTTTTAGCTTAAGGGGTCAAATCAAATGATCAAAATGTATTAACACTTTCATTTTAAAAATATAAAATATTATCCATTTAAATTCATTTATTCTTAGAAAATGAATTATGAAAATCATCAAAATCAAAATAAAATGCCCTTGGGCTAACATATCTATTCGGTCCTCCTCGTGACCTTCAACTAACTATCCGGTCCTCCTCATGACCTAAACTGACACTCTAGTTCTTGCATGACCTAAAACTGTCCCTAAAATGCTTGATTCTTGTCATGATCTTAAACTGATTTGTCCGGTTCTTCTCATGATCTTAAATTGACTCTTCGGTCCTTGCATGACCAAAAATTATCTTTAAAAATATTCGATCCTCCTCATGACCTTAAACTGACCATTCAGTCCCTTTATGACTTAAAATTGATATCTACCTATTCGGTCCTCCTCATGACCTTAAACTGACTATCAGGTCCTTCTTATGACCTTAAACTGACTCTTCGGTCCTTGCATGAACTAAAACTATCCCTAAAATGTTCGGTCCTCCTCATGACCTTAAACTAACTTATCCGGTCCTTCTCATAACCTTAAAATGACCCTTTGGTCCTTATATGACCTAAAATAGCTCCTAAAAATGTTCGGTCCTTCTCATAACCTCAAACTAACCCTTCAGTCCTTTCACAACCTAAAGCTGATATCTACCTATTCGGTCCTCCTCATGACCTTAAACTGACTCTTCAATCCTCGTATAACCTAAAAATGTTCCTCTATCTATGTGGTCCTCCTCATGACCTTAAACTGACTCTTCGGTCCTTACATGACCTAAAAATACCTCTTTATTTATTCAGTCCTCTTCATGACCTTAAACTAACTATTCGGTCCTCGCGTGACCTAAAAATGCCCATATAAAGCTTTGATCATCCTAACAACCTTAAACTAACTCCCCGGTCCCATTCATGCCCTAAAACTGATCCCTAATGATCTTCGGTCCATGTCGTGACCTTAAAATTTTGTGAGTTTGCATTAAACCTATTTGCATCTTGTCATATCTATCATGCATCATGATTAGTCTGCTTGCATCATGTGTATTTTTTCACGAACTATGACCGATCTGATCCCTTACAATGAGGTACGTAGGAAGCTTGATGAAAATTCGGGTTCGATCACGCTTTTCTGTATGTTTATTTTGTGCTTAAGATTAGCGACTTGTTCAATCGGTTTATCCTTGGAGCTTTGATATTTACTTGCACCACGAGTTGTTGTAAGCTATGTTAAAGAGGGATAATTATAGATACCCTAATTTGACCAAACCGAATATTAGGCACCCGTTTCGAATGCTCCTCAATGACGAAAACCAAGAGAATTATGCTCAAGAATACTATCAGGTAAGCAAAGTCAGGAATTTAATTCAAAACCTAAGAAACCTACCAAAACCTTCAGTCTGCGACATCCATAATCCTCACGAGCGCTACCTTTTTCATGATCCTACAACAGGTTGTGCCCTTACCCTAACGGCCGCTATCCTTTTGTGATCGTAGAGCAGGTCGTGACTTTCATTTGTCACGGCCGCTACCTTTTCGAAATCCTAAACCTAGCTTTGACCTTTGAAGATCACGACCTGTACTGTTCGTATAATAAAAGTCATAGCCGCCATGTGCAAGGACACGACCCCAAGTTTAACACCTTTTTGAACAGGTGACAGCATCCTAGATGATGTTTGTACTGCCTCTTTGCCTATAAATAGGTGCCCATTTTCACATAAATAAAAAAGAAAAACCTAGATATCGAACTATATCGAATTCGTTCCCCACCCAATATTTTGATATACCCAATACACATATTCCTGATACCATACACTCTTGGACCTAGTTTGTGACTTTGCTTGCATTGGTGAGGCTATCGGAGCATGGATTACTTGGCGATTCTTGTCTTTCACATCCGATAGGACATTCAAGACGATTTACTACACTAGGTAACCTTAGAAAATCGTGACGTTTCTTAAACCCTTATTCTCTCTCTCCTAGGGGTGTCACAATTAAGGTTTCTATTTATTATTCTTTCTTAGTATTCAAGTTATTCATATCAAGCATGTTCATATGAGCTTTTTATGAGAAAATAGTATGTTTATATCTTTCTATAATGTGTAGAACAACATGTTTTAATGCATTTTCATGTTCACTGGCACACTGGATACATAAAGATGTTTCTGTAATTTATAAAACCTGACGGCCACGACCCTTGGTTGTCACGACTGTGTATTATTATGACCGCTATATATTTGCTTTCGGTCGCTACCTTTCTTATCAATTTTGTCACAGCCGCAACATTCTGTTGCTATGGTCGTGAGCTTTTTGTGAGACTAGTAGAATGAAAACTATACCTAAAATCTTCTGTTACATATTTTTAATGTTATATATATTATGTCTCGAGATATATGTCACTGTTGGAATAACATATAATAGATCTAGCCTTGACGAAGTGGGCTGTGGTTTCTATTCTGTACATCCCATCCACTTGAGTCCCTTTGGACCTTATATGTTGAAAACCTCTCTAGTCCTCAAAAATACCATGGCCGCAATCTTTGGTTGTCACGTCCGTGACCTTTGTGACCTATTTTCTTGCGATTACCATGTATTTTGTCACGGCCGCTACAATCTATTACTACTGTTGTAAGCTTTTTGCGTTTTCAGTAGCTTTAAAACCATGTTTGAATCTTTCTGTATAATCTGTAAATAGCATGTTAGAGACAGAAAACTATATTGCATTACCCTTAGGCCTTATCTTATTTTATTTGATCTTTCATTGCATGTTTATTACTTTGTTTTGCTCAAACGATAAGTGTTGCATGATTAAAAATAATAATCAAGTTGCATGACCCCTTAAAATTGTAGTTAGGATTTTTTTTGTTTGCTTTTATATGAACTCTCTTTTACCTCGTGTTCTGTATATATTATCTTTGAAAAGTTTAAAATAAGAAAAAATATTGACAAAATAGAGGCCAACCTTACAGTTGGACAAAAAGGGTGCATAACACCTTTTCTTTTTATATACCTTTGCCCCCTAACCCTCTTTTTCTCTTGTTACATTTCAAAAAGGACCTATGACCTTCTTTTTATTTTTCTTGATTTTTCTCAAAAATCAAGTGTTGACTTTTTTTTTCTAAAATGTATTTGGTTAACTTGGATTTTTGTTTTTAAAAAAGAAAAATAACATTCTTCTAAAAATAAAGAATATCTGACACATCGTTTTTCGAACGCACCCCAAAAATGCCCGCACTCAGCAGTGACGATCCCCTTCTACAAGTGACGAGAGAGAAGACTGGGCTGAGGTCTGCGGAGAAGATGAAACTCCAGGGTTTGTGGCGCCGCGATGACGACACCATTCCAATAGCTAATGGTGGTTCAGATTTGGTTCAGGTGGTGTCGAGGGGCGACAGCGAGGGTGAGGGCGGCGATGGTGTGGCAACGACAAGGGAGATCTCTGTTGCGCCAATGGCGATCTATGAAGGGATAGAGAGAGAGTGAGAGAGAAGACGAAAGAGATAAGAGATATGGGGTATATTGTCAACAAGAATTATAAATTTAAAAAATATAACTTAATGGAATATTTGAAAAATAGGTGCTTAAAGTTATATTTTGGATGAAAAATAAATTATTTTTTACTTTTTTGAACTTTCTTTTAAATCTTTTGGTCTAAAATTCTTAATTTTTTATTATTCGTGATGAGAGAAATTTTAAAAAAATTGAATTGAGGTTGACAAAAATATCTAAAAATAAAAAATACATTTTAAAGGAACTGATAAAAACCATTAATTAACTCAACAGGTATTGAAGCCAATTACTTGGTAGGCAAAATTTCAAAAACACTCATGAAAGATAAAAATTTCAAGCAAATTCAATTCCATTTTATCCTCTTGGACCACCCCATTTGATTTGTGTTCCAACATAATGAATAGGAGGGAGATGCCTTTTACTACAATAGTATCTCCTTTCGTAAAGGACAAAAGCAGATTAGAAAGAGATACACATGTGAAAAGCATTAGCTTGCACTTGGAAAATGTGATCCTAAATATTGACATGATTATCCTTACCTCCAAACAGAATTCAACAACCAAGACAAGGATAGATCCAGCCAACTTATTCTTTCATGGGTCCAGTTAATTGGTGAACATCCCTTGCCCAACCGAAAAGACAAGAGAATAACATTTTTAATAAAATTCCAAACAAAACTTTTGACCCTCTATAATGATTAGGCATGTGTAACTTTGTTTGGTTTTGTAGTTCAATCTTCGACCATATCAGACTTTTGGAGGCAATAGGTGGTGTTTGGCATTACTAAAATTAGTAACTTATAAATTATAATTTGTAGTAAAAGTTATGATTATTTGATAAAAATTATAATTTGTAGGTAAAATAGAAAAAAAAAGGGGAGCTCATGTCAGAAGTCCCATTTTGTTAGTCTATTTTAGAATAAGTTCCATTAGAAAATATATATTCTATTAAGTCCTTTTGTCTTATTATTTACCAAAATTATCCTTACTTTAAAGATCTCATTTGCACTATTCCAAATCTCTCAAACCTGGTGACCATTATTCCAAATTTTTCGCCAAAACAGAAGGATATGTGCCTCAACTGATTTCTCAATATTTGAATATATTGACTTGAAGATCTTCACGATCTTGTTTCATAAATAACTCATCGATTCATCTATATCAAACGGCGGAGAATGACTCTAAAGAGTAAGTAATGAGAATCGAATATTGTATCTTTCATTCGTGAACCCTAGGTGCAATAATCTCGGCATTTAGCATTCTCTTCGTATTTTTTAATCGAATTGAGAGTTTTCATTAAACTCATTATGTAATATTTACCTCTTATTGTCTCTGATTGTCCCGTTACTCATAGATTATGTTCGATTTTCTCATTTATTTCGTCTCAAACTGAAATGATAAATTTTCATTACTGAATTCTTAATAGAAAATATTCTAACTGTACCATATTAACATTCATAATGAGAATGTTCTCATTAAACTGTGATAATTATAACCATATTTTGTTATTAAACTATTAAATGAGAATGTAGCATAGTGAGAATCTTCATAATGAGAATATTCGCATTTCCCATTGTAATGTGTTATCATCCTAACAATTAACCGTTATAATAAAAATTTCTATAAGATTGCACTGTATTTTCATTTGTAAATGAATTACTGAATTTTTAATGAAAAGTGTTCTCATTGTAGCGTATTGACATTCATAATAAGAATGTTCTCATTAAACTGTAGCAATCATAACGGTATTTTGTCATTAAACTATTAAATGAGAATGTAGCATAGTAAAAATCTTCATAATGAGAATATTCTCATTTTTCATTGTAATGTGTTATCATCCAAAAAACTAACCGTTACAATAAAAATTTCTATAAGATTGCACTGTATTTTTATTCATAAATGAATTCTTAATGAAATG
>JAULJZ010150368.1:0-10052 GCA_032270985.1 Heliamphora pulchella | reverse complement strand
ATTGTTGGAGGACGGTTTTGGAATTTGGCACACCTAGGGATTACTCCCTAGGTGGCCGGCCCTAATAGGGAGAAGATTGGTTTATTTTATGTTAAGTTTATATTCTTTCTTATCTTTTTAGGAAAGTGTGGATATATATACTTAATATAATATATTCTTTGATATTATAAAAGGAGGCTTGAAAACAAAAACCCTAATTTCTCCTAACCTAGCCGCCACTCTCTCTCACCCATTTGGCAATCCATATTTTGCCTTTTGGAGATAAGTGTGAGTAGAAACCAAGGCAAGAATACAAGAAGATCCGGATCGGGGCCCACTCGCCGGGATTGTCGCGTGCGTCGGGATATACGTGAGAAGATCATTGGGTCGTCTTGGCTTGTTGTTCGGCATCAAAGAAACTTGTTCAAGTTTCTTGAAGATATATTTAATCATAAAATATCAAATTATTTTATTATTTTTCATGAAAATCGCATAACGACGTTTTTTACGGTCACGACGTCGTTCTTCGAAAATTTTCCGCTGTGCGGCTCTAACAGTTGTCACGGCCCAAACTCTAGGGTCACGTTAAATTCCAGTAAAACACCATTTATAAAAATAAGATCTTTAGTTGGAAAGCCATCAACATAGAGTATCCAACATTTGGATAAAAGGTGCCCAAGGTTCATCTCTCATAAACAATAAACATAAAATTCCATACATGCATAAAGTATATCGCCTCATGGCGTACAAAACTTGCCTTCAGAAACAAGCACCGCATGTAAGACTACATGTCTTAAAAACAAGAAAAACTATAACAAGTCTTCCCCCACCACAGGCATCTAGGTCAACTCCACATGTTCATCTACACCAGAAAAAGGTTTGCATAAAATCCCACACCGTGAGCTGAAGCCCAATAGAAATAGACTATAAAGCTGTAAAGTAGGATATGCAATCATGTAGCATAAATTGATTTAACCACATGTGTCTAAAAATGATTTTTCATCCTTAAAACCATACATTGCAAACCGAGCAAAGAACCTGCCACAGTTAAGGAAAAATAGTAATAAAACAAAATTCTCCACTCGGATCACACAACCGAGGAAAATAAAATAAAATGAATCCTATATACCGACTCTGTCAACTCAAGACAAAGGCAACAACTATAGACTCCTGCCCATTACGTATCCCTGAACCACTTAAGGCCTGCTAGGTAATGACAAGTTTTATATGGAGTTACAACAACGCAGCCACATACGGGGTAATAGGCTCTTTACAGATTGCCACGATCGAGGGAAGAAGCACCCAATTGCTCTTTACGGATTACCATGACCGAGGGGAGAAGCACCCAAACCAAATACTGCCACGGTATATCTATGAATCATTTAAAAATCGGTGCGTAGCTCAACTACGAAAAATGGTAAAATATTTTCACAATTACATCAACATGTATAAAAAGACATCCAATATCCATCAACCATGGAGATCAACTAGCATTTAAAACATGTTTCCATCAAAACGTTTAAAAGCTGAGATTCAACCTCAAGGGTTAACTCCAAACCTCCAAATCCTCCATTTTCAAAACCACCATTTCAAAACTATGAACATCCACAAGTCATATCATGTAATAAACCAAGAAAAGTGCAAAACATACTTTTTACCCCAAACAAACAAGGTTTACACATAAATATGACAATTGGCCAAAAACGGATGAAAAATGGTTAAGAAAGTTTGGCATGCCCTCACTATTTTGGTTATATTATTTTTTACAAAAAGAATTTTATTGTAATAGTGGTGTCATTGAAAAGAAGACTTCTGGGACTTTAATTTGAGCACAAAAATGACCCCATTCTGAGTCCAGATGAGAGAGATACATCAATTTTAAAAATAAATTTTCAACTAGTGAAAAACAGACCGCGGGCTAGACCGCTTGAGCGGTCTGTCCAGCGGTCAGCAACCCGAGAGCATTCCAAGACCGCCCTCTAGACTGCTTGAGCGGTCCCTCAAGCGGTCCTACGCCAAAAACTGATCGTTTTGCTAAAATTTGATGCCAAAATACATCCAAACTCGAATCAAACCACCAACTCGCATATTTTTGAAACCCACGGACATACACGAGCCCATATCCTCAAAGGGAACAAAAAAAAACACTTTAAACATAAACCCTTTTGTCCAATCAAACCCGTTTCATCCAATCGAAAACAATTTTGAACCAAAACCCGACTTTTCAAAACATAATTCAATTTTTAATGCATTTTAAGATGGTAAAATTATACATGATTACACGTAGTATCCCTTTAAAGACAAAAAAGTCTAGGATCCTACCTCGGTGAGTTAAAAACTCGATGTCTCTATCCACGTGCAAAATTAAACTTCGTCGGAATAAAATTTCGACCGAATGAATACATAAACCACCAAGTCAATAACAAGGATTGGCAGTTGGATCGTCGAAAATCGAGCCCCGGGCCCTCGAGAAGTTAGAGAGAAGGTAGAGAGAAAAAGAGAGAAACTTAGTTGAAAAGTTTTGAAATATCTTTTCAAAATACCTAACGCTAGATATTTGTAGACCTCTAAAATATCTCTTTTTTTAAAAAATTTTGATATTCGCGCCGCAAGTCCCAACAGTCCCAAGAACTAACCCCGCATGCATATTTAAACTCAATCACGCATCAAAACGCATATAAACATGCTAAGTCAAAAATGCCTAAACGTGCGTCGAAAAACGCCGAATATGTATATATCACAAAAATGAAACAGAACCGGGTTTCACAACTCTCCCCTCCCTAAAGGAATTTCGCCCCCGAAATTCATTACCAGGTCACGATATAAACAACTCCGAGTATCTAGCATGAACCCCAGACTCAAGCTCCCACGCCACTTCCTCAACCCTGGGATGAAGCCATAGGACCTTGACATAGGCTATGGTTCTTCCTCTCAACACTTGCTCCTTTATGTCCAGAATCTTCACTAGGCGCTCCTCATATGTGACATCCTTATCAAGTCGCAGCTCGGCCCAATCCAAAACATGTGAAGGGTCAGGCTCATACCTCTGAAGCATAGAAACGTGGAATACGTTATGCAAAGACGCCAACTGAGGTGGAAAAACCAGACGGTATGCTACCTCACCAATCCTTTCCAGGATCTCAAAAGGTCCAATAAAGCGCGATGATAGCTTCCCGCTACGGGCAAACCTCATCAGACCTCTGCGTAGCGAGACCTTCAGAAACACGTGATCCCCAACTAAAAATTCTAAAGGTCTCCTCCTCCGATCGGCATAACTCTTATGGCGGCTCTGAGCTGTCACTAGGCGGTGACAAATCACGACAATCTTCTCATTCGTCTCTCGTACCAAGTCGGGTCCCAAGCCTGTGGTCTCTCCCACCTCTGTCCAACACACTGGTGACCAACACGGCCTACCATACAAAGCCTCATACGGTGCCATCCCTATACTAGACTGATAACTGTTGTTGTATGCAAACTCTACCAATGGTAGATGATCTTTCCAAGAACCCTAAAAATCTAGTACACAAGCCCTCAACATATACTCCAGAATTTGTATGGTCCTCTCAGACTGACCATCCGTCTGGGGGTAAAAAGTGGTACTGAACATCAAACTCGTCCCCAAAGCCTCTTGAAGACTCTACCAAAAGCGTTATGTAATATGCGCATCTCGGTCAAAAATAATAGACACCAGCACTCCGTGTAACCGGACTATCTCTCTGATATAAAATCTACTCAGTCTGTCCACCGAGTCCTTCACATGAATGAGGAGGAAGTGTGCAAACTTCGTCAATCTATCAACCACAACCCATACAGCGTCGTGTCCTTTCGACAATCAATGAAATCTTGATACAAAGTCCGTCGTGACGTTCTTCGGTCGCTCTTAACGCATCACTGCATCAGTCTTTGACAAATCCACTGCTACTCCGTCTGTAGACACCATGTGTCCAAGAAACCTCACCTTGGACATCCAAAACTCGCACTTCTCAAACTATGCATACAAGTGATGCACTCTCAGAGTCTGTAAAATAATATGCAGACGGTCCTCGTGCACCTCCCTCGTGGGTGAATAGATAAGAATATCATCCACAAACACCACTACAAAACTATCCAGATATGGATGAAAAATTCAATTCATCAAACTCATAAACGTAGCAAGAGCGTTCGTTAGACCGAATGGCATGACTAGAAACTCATAGTGACCATAACAAGTTTGAAAAGGCGGTCTTCGCTATGTCCTCGTCCCTAATCCTCAGATGGGGAGATCCTGATCTCAAGTCAATCATCGAGAAACAGCTCGATCCCTTCAACTGATCAAGCAAATCGTTAATCCTCGGCATCGGATACTTGTTATTCACCGTTACCAGATTCGGCTTCTGGTAGTCGATACACAATCGCAAGGATCCATCCTTCTTCTTAGCAAAAAGAGCAGGAGCTCCCCACGGTGAAGTACTCGGGCGCACAAACCCCCTATCAAGTAACTCCTAAAGCTGTACCTTGAGTTCTCGTAACTCAGCTGGTGCAAAGCGGTAAGACGGCATAGATATGGGAGCAACTCCTAGAACCAGATCAATAGAAAACTCTACTTCGCGGCTCGGTGGCAACTCGAACAGATCATTAGGAAAGACATCAGGATAGTCGCAAACCACAATGGGTAACTCTCCTCGAACCCTAATCACCTCATCCAATTTGAGAGCTGAAAAGAGGAAACCCAGGTTCCCTCGACTCTAAGCAACACTGGGCATGGACGCCAAACCCTCGATTTATACACCCGCCGGTGTATAAATCGACACCCTCCGTCGATCGCAATCGATAAAGGCACGATAGGTGGTCAGCCAGTCCATTCCTAGGATGATATCAAACGTGGTCATGTTTAGTATGATAAAGTCAAACTCTAAACAACGACTGGCGACCTCTAACACACAGGATCTGCATACATGACTTAGCATAGCACTCCCACTGACTAGGGTCTCTACACTCAACACACTACCCAACAAGTCTGTCTCCAACCCCAATACAGATGCAAAAGCAGATGAGATAAATGAATGCGATGCTCCCATGTCGATAAGAACACTAGCCTATGATCTATATACTAGGAGAGTACCTCTGATCATAAATGTGGTAGCTGTAGCATTGGGCATGACCGGTACTTTGGAAGAACTGGGGTCTGCATGAACATATGCTATGGCCTATCCACTACAGCCTCAAACTGTCGACTGTCTGTCAGACTGTACTAAGGCATCACCATCTGCAAACCTGAACATCTGAGCTCTAGGCTGCTAGTACATCTGATGTCCCAGAGCATATGGAACAGCTGGTGCTTCTGCTGTACTCTGAATGCTCCCTCCGCTGGGATAGATCCTCCTGATGTGCACAAATTTACCACACTCAAAACATACTGGTGGTCCTCTCCCCTGAGACTGGGCAGGTGCTGAACTCTGAACCTGGCCCTTTAGCGGGCACTCAGGTGATCGATGCCCAGGCTGTCGAAAACAATAACAAATGAGCTCTCTCTGCTCTGGCTTTCCTGTAGAGGCTACTGAAGGTGCAGGCGTAGAAAATTGCGGCTGATACGACCCCACCAGGTAGGAACTCGGACGAAATAACCTGTGGCACTTCCTCCTGTGCCCCTGAGATGGTGTACGTCCCCCATCCTACTGACTCCTACTCTCTCTGTCCCTGTGGGTCTCGTTCAGGGTGTCTTCCACTTTCATGGCTGTCTCCACTACCTCTGTAAAGACCTGCATCCTGAATGTTACCATTCTATCTCGAATAGCTGGCCTCAAACCCCGTTCAAACCTCTTCGCACGGAATTCATCAGTAGGCACAATCTCTTGTGCAAACCAGGATAAGCTAGTAAACTCGGCCTCATACTGAATCACTGACATCATCCCCTGAGTCAGGAAAAGGAAGTCCTCTCTGTAACGGTCTCTCAAAGTTGCCGAGAAATATATCTCCAGAAATGCCTTTGTGAACGCCTCTCAAGTCCCTCCCACTGTAGTCCTTGCAAACTTCCACCACGTGTGAGCACTCCCCCACAGCTGGAAGGAAACAAAAGTAACCGTCAGATCATCTTCCTCTATCTGAAGCGTATCCATGATCCTGGTAACCAGCTCCAGCTATTCAGCGGCTACAGTGGGATTGGGATCCACAGAAAAGGTAGGAGGGTCCAAACGGTAAAACTCACGCATCGCGCCCGTCGCCCTTGGCTCAGGTACGCTCTCCATTCCCCTAGCGGCCTCTGCCAACTGCCGGATGGAGCCTACCATCTCACGCAACAGACCTACCCCATCAACTGGTCCTTGGGGTGCATTAGCATCCCCAAGATCTAGGACTGCAACGTCCCTTCGGCCAGAACCACGGCCACGGCCTCGAACTCGAACTCGGCCTCGTCCTCCCTGCGTGGGAAAAACTCTATACAAAAGCAACATAACAAGATAAGCTTTCGTACACATGTTATTGCTAACATAAAAGATAGAACACACATAAGCATGCTAACACATAGCCACTTAAGATCATGTCAACACATCTCACATACCGAGGAGAACCAACAAGAAAGACGCGTCCATTTGGATAAGTTACTAAGATTCCTTGCTAGAAAACAAGTTGGCCAAATGCCTTTCTAACTTGGCTTTTATGTTTGTGAATCCAAATGCCCCGAGGCAAGATTAATCAATCCTAAGGTCCAACCTCCATACCCACGTATACAAAACTATCATGCTGAACAGGCCATCATGCGTAAGTTAGAAAACACTTCAACACATGCAATCAAGCACACGCACATCCTCACAAGGTAATGCACCCTCTTTTCCATGGCTCTTAAGTATTCGAAACTAGAGCTTTGATACCAAGTTGTCACGCCCCAAACTCTAGGGTCACGTGAAATCCCAGCAAAACACCGTTTATGAAAATAAGATCTTTAGTTGGAAAGCTATCATCATAGAGTATACAACATTAGGATAAAAGAGTGCCCTTGGTTCATCTCTCATAAACAATAAACATACAATTCCATACATGCATAAAGTAAATCGCCTCATGGCGTACAAAACTCGCCTTCAGAAACAGGCACCGCATGTAAGATTACATGTCTCAAAAACAAGGAAAACTACAGCAACTCTTCCGCCACCATGGGCATCTCGGTCAACTCCACATGTTCATCTACACCAGAAAAAGGGTTGCACAAAATCCCACACATGAGCTAAAACCCAATAGAAATAGACTATAAAGCAGTAAAGTAGGATATGCAATCATATAGCATGAACTGATTCAACCACAGGAGTCTAAAAATGGTTTTTCATCCTTAAAACCATGCATTGCAAACCGAGCAAAGAACCTTCCATAGTTAAGGGAAAACAGTAATAAAATAATATTCTCCACTCGGATCACACAACCGAGGAAAATAAAATAAAATGAATCCTATATACTGACTCTGTCAACTCAAGACAAATGCAACAACTATAGACTCCTGCACATTACCTATCCCTGAACCACTTAAGGCCTACTAGGTAATGACATGTTCTATATGGAGTTACAACAATGCAGCCACACATGGGGGCAACTGGCTCTTTACGGATTGCCAAGATCGAGGGAAGAAGCACCCAATTGCTCTTTACGGATTACCATGACCGAGGAGAGAAGCACCCAAACCAAAAACTGCCATGGTATATCTATGAATCATTTAAAAATCGATGCATAGCTCAACTATGAAAAATGGTAAAATAGTTTTACAGTTACATCAACATGTATAAAAAGAGATCTAATATCCATCAACCATGGAGATCAACTAGCATTTAAAACATATTTCCATCAAAACGTTTAAAAGTTGAGACTCAACCCTAAGGGTTGGCTCCAAAACTCCAAATTCTCTGTTTTCAAAACCACCATTTGAAAACTATGAACATCTATAAGTCATATCATATAATAAATCAAGAAAAGTGCAAAACATGCTTTTTACCCCAAACAAACAAGGTTTACACATAAAATATGACTTTTGGCCAAAATCGATTGAAAAACGGTTAAGAAAGTTTGACATACCCTCACTATTTTTGTCATAACTTTTTTTTAAAAAAGAATTTTATTGTGAGGGTGGTGTCATTGGAAAGAAGACTTTCGAGGCTTCAATTTGAGCACAACAATGACCCCATTTCGAGTCCAGATGAGAGAGATACATCGATTTTAAAAATAAATTTTCAACCAGTGAAAAATAGACCGCAGGCTAGACTGCTCGAGCAGTCTAGCCAGTGATCAGCAATCCAAGAGCATCCCAAGACCGCCCTCTAGACCGCTTGAGCAGTTCCTCAAGCGGTCCTATGCCAGAAACTGATCTTTTTACTGAAATTTGAAGCCAAAATACATCCAAACTCGAATCAAACCACCAACTCGCATATTTTTGAAACCCATGGACATACACGGGCCCATATCCTCAATGGGAACCAAAAAAAACACTTTAAACATAAACCCTTTTTGTCCAATCAAACCTGTTTCATCCAACTGAAAATGATTATGAACCAAAACCCGACTTTTTAAAACATAAATCAATTTTTTATGCATTTTAAGACGATAAAACTATACATGATTACACGTAATATCCCTTTAAAGACAAAAGAGTCTAGGATCCTATATCAGTGAGTTAAAAACTAGGCGTCTCGATCCACGTGCAAAACCGAACTTTACCGGAATGAAATTTTGTTCGGATGAATACATAAACCACTGTGCCAATAATAAGGATCGACAGTTGGATCGTCGAAAACTGAGCCCCGGGCCCCCGAGAAGTTAGAGAGAAGATAGAGAGAAAAAGGAGAAAACTTAGTTGAGAAGTTTTGAAAATATCTTTTGAAAATATCTAACGCCAGATATTTATAGGCTTCCAAAATTTCTCTTTTTTTTTGAATTTTTAAAATTCGCGTCGTAACTCCCAATCGTCCCAGGAACCAACGCCGCATGCATATTTAAACTCAATCATGCATCAAAATGCATATAAACATACTAAAGCAAAAATGCCTAAATGCGCGTCGAAAAATGCTGAATATGTATATATCACAAAAATGAAACGGAACCGAGTCTCACACCTCACTGCCGTAGAACTTCCTAAATAATCCCAAACCATCGCTCAGCAAAGTATAACCACCTCCGACATACATCTCATCATACGCATACGCACATCACTCGATAACCAATCCGTCGACAACATCTCTAATCCACATACTCATTCCTCATATAACTTTCAATTTCTATCAAGAAACACGATTCAACACCATGCTACGAGGAAGACACAAGGGTCATCAAACACCTCCAAAACCATAAGGTACCATTGTGGCAACCAACAACACCCCGTAGGGGAAGGGACATTCCCAAACACTATCTAAGCTCAGACTTTCTAACACACATTAGGCCGGAGATTATTACGCTTCCGTCCACTATGCTCCCATCCACTATGCTCCTGTCTATACCCAATTTTGGGGCACACGGCTCATGACGTACATAATCCTTAACGCGCCTAAAACCACACCTCATACCCAACCACAACAAATAACCTCCAAGAGGTTTTAAACGCTCTACCATACATACTCGTCAGGCTACTAGTAACATAGAAACACAACGGGCCACTAGCTGTGGTCACCACCAACTCACATGGGTACAACATACCCTAGACAACCAAAGCTCATCTCACGAGCTTAAGCCCACTGTAGACACCCCAATTTGACCACGCCTAATCTTAGGCAAATTCGATGATGAAAACAGGTAGAATAGTGCTTCAGTACGATCCTCGGGCGGTGATCCAAGCCTGGTATTTGAACCCAGTCATCAAAAACCTTCAAAACCAATAAAATTATACCAAACCATCGATTACTTGTTGACCAAGTCATTGTCAGAAGTGGCGACTGCCATGTTCAATGTGGCGGCCGTCAATAGAACCTCTTGGAAACACCGGCATACGTTTTCAGAACGAATTTTGAGTGGGAGAGACTATGCCGATATACCGAGCGATCCTGAGCCCCGACGCCGAAACCCTGCCGAGATACCGAGTCTCTAATCTCCCATACCTACATTGAAGCCTACATTGCTTGGATCACCCC
>JAULJZ010150366.1:0-30754 GCA_032270985.1 Heliamphora pulchella | reverse complement strand
AGAATAAAATCAAATCAGAATAAAATCAATCTAATCAATCTAATATTCTAATCAATCTAAATCTAATATTCTAACAGAGAATTTGTTGGGATTTATTAACAACGGATAAATTTATCGGTTGAAAATTTATTGATATTTGTTAACAACAGATGAATTTATCTGTTGGTAATTTATTAAAATTTATTTATAAGTATTTATTAACGACAGATAAACAGATAAATTGCTAATGTAAATAAATTTATCTGTTGTGAATAGCAAACAGATAAAACAGATAAATTTATTTATTTACGTAGCAAATAGATGAAATAGATAAATTTATCTGTTGCTATAGAAGAAGACTATTTGTATAACTCTAAACACACCACTTTCCATAAAGGGCGCACGTAACACAACTGATCTTCTACACCTTAATCCAGTGCCACTGAACAAATACTCGACGAGTTGGAGCACAGAGTTTTTGACGCTCTTTCTGTAATGTTTTCGCCGGTGTACGGAATTAGGAGAACTAATATTAAGGCTATTTTGGTCAAATTTTACACAATAAACTTTAAAAGTTAAAAATATTTTTATTAGATCTAATAATGTATAAAATATTGTTTATAGACTTCCGACTAAAAAGCCCTTACTTAAACCCTTACATGCATAATGTCGCTTGATTGAAAGTGTTTTAAAAAATAGTGATCTCAACCTATTCTCATACTTAGTTTGCCAAACTAGTCCTCTATACTCAAATTCACAGGGCCGATTATAGGCATTTTATTCAGAGTTATAGAGCCGAACCGAGGCAGCTTGTTTGGACTGTTTGTCTGTTAAGTTTTTGTTAGCAAAGGATGTTAGTATGTTAAGTTTTTATTAGTTCCAGTCTTAAAAGCATTTATTAGTTCACATGTTAAAACTCTTATTATGACATAATAACATTCGATAAGAAATGGCCTTGTTAGTTCACAAAACGCAGTATTAGTTGGCTTAAAATTTCTATGTTATCTAACACACTAACACGCTATTTGTCTTAAAAGTTGCAGATATGGAAGGAGGAGGCCCGTCTAAGATTAGACCAACTGCTTCTAATCAGAAGCATTGAGGTGGTGACATGAGGGCACCACATCCTGATGATGATCATGTTGAGGCCAAGATAATTCATGGGTGGGAGGCGCCTAATGTCAAAGAAGATACTGCTGATCTTAAAGAACATGTTGTTGATGTTGAAGGCCTAAGTGGTACAGTTCCTGGTGTACCTGAAAATCCGTACTTACTATCTAGTTCTCATCACCACATTGCTTCTGCAATTTGGGTTCAATAAGAAAGACCTCATTTAAAGTGAATTAGTCATGCACTGAGGGTTATTGAATGACAATTGTATGAAGGAGTACATAACTCAAGATTTTGAGGCATAATTGAGCAAAATGGCTTTTTTTCCTCTAATGACCTCTTCATATCATTTCGTCAACTGAGTACTAATTTTAGCATTTGTGGAACAATGGCATCTTGAGACAAACACATTTCACGTGTCGCATAGTGAGAGGACGATCAAAGATAGTGAGAGGACGATCACCTTTGATGATGTAACGTCTATCCTAGGAATTATTGTCAAAGGACGATCACCTTTGATGATGTAACATCTGTCCTAGGAATTATTGTCATTTGACGATCGGTCATTTGTTCGTGCCTACGATGCGATAACGGAATAGCCCTCATATGTACATGCTTGGGTATCTCGTAGCAGGATTTCATAATCGATTCGCCTTGTATTTGCAATCCATAATCAAAACACATGAAAAAGTAGAAAGCAACTCAATACTACTCGGGTGTGCCCAAAAGAAATCAGTGACCGAGTCATCACAATTCCAGTGCCACTCCATATACTACGACGAGGTAATTCGCTCAACCACTATCCCATTATGATCCCCCACTCTTCTCATTTACACTGAATTTTTGTTGTGCACTGTAATTTGTCTTGATTATGGTTGCATTATGAACATCCCTTTGGTTTAATGTAACTAATATCTCATTTCGCCGCACCATTCTCTTTGACATGTCGACCGAATAAAATGATTCCTCATGTGTTAATCGATCAACGTTTGAATGTCCCTTAAGATGATTTGCAGATGGATGATTATGCAAACCTCACACATATTCAATCATCATCAGTTGATAACTTATGTCCTTTCAACACAAATAGACAACCACACTTTTTGTGTCGGTCGTCTTCGAATTCTTTTTAGCTCTTGACTCATTTCTCTTCCAAATCATTTTGTATTGTTCACTCATTTCGCATCAAAGAATAACCCTTGGTCGCCTATTATTTGCATCAGCATCCGACGTCTTAATCACAACAACAAATCTATTTTTCTTTCCCACATCACGAGCCCAATTCATCAGTGCTTCTCAACTCTTGAATATATCTCCAATGAAAAATAAAATTCTTAACAGTTGCATAATTTTGAAATAACCTAAATAAAATAATAACATCTGTATATTTCGTACCTCATATGTTAATAATTCATTACTATATTCAATGAGCATTTTATAGGCACCCCAATTTGATCAAGTCGAATATTAGGCATCTGTCTCGAATGCACTCCAATAACGAAAATATAAGGATATACTCAAAGAAACTCACAAGAAAGCAAATTCACGAATTTGGTTCAAAACCTAAGAAAATCACCAAAAAAACTTTCAAGCCATGACATTCATATACTCACGGCCGCTACTTTGTTAAAACCCTAGAACATGCTGTGTTCTTGATCATCACGGCCGCCACTTTTTGAAAACTCTAGAACGGGCCGCGACTTCCTTTGTCACGGTCGCAACTTTCTAAACCTAGCTGTGACTTTTGAAAGTCACAACTGTCCTTTTCATTGTCATAAAGGTAGCGGCCGGCACTATACAAAAGCAAAAAAGTAGCGACCGTCACTTTTATCTTTTTTTGGACAGGTGGCAGTATTCTAGAGGAGATCTGTGTTGCCCACTTTACCTATAAATAGGCGTCGCTTTTCACAAGAAACAAAAGAGAAAAAACTTGGAGGTCCAAACTTTGCCAAAATACTCTTCCACCCTATATTCTCCTATTCATTCCATGCTTTTCGGGACTTGTTCGTGTTCTTGTTGTTAAGGTTGTATACTAAAAATTATGAATTTAATTTTTGGTTTTAGTATTTAATTTTATTTTAATAAAATTAATTTTTCATTTTATGAGAATCTTAATGAGTAATGTATGCAATATCATATCTTTAATATTATGCATGGTTGTCTTTTATTTTGTACAGTATTTAATCTGGTGTTTAGAGTACGACTTGCACACAGAAGATCAGATTATAGATTCTTACAGAATACAAGTTATTGTTCACAGTTTAGATAGATTTGGACAAACCATCGGTACGACTATAGCACAGAGGTTTAGTAGGCCTGTCATAGTTATAGGGAACAGGTAATAGCGTCGTCTATTATTCCGATTCGCTGTGCTAGTACACTTGTGTGTATTGAACAGAGCCACATTGGGGTAATTAATTTTATACTGACTATATAAATTAATTTACACCCCAAAATTATTATGAGAGTGTTTATACTCTTACTCCTGAAATAATTATTATTTGCGTATATTTAATACTCGTTGTTTTGATTTATTAGAGTGCGTGAACTTATATGAGTCTATAGTCCCAGTGAGTTGGATAGCGGTATTAACTACATGGTGAATATTAATTATTGTCGGAATCTACGTCTTGATTGTTCAGAATTGACGATACCTCCTTAAGGAAGCTTATAAGTTTTGATCGGGTCAAAACCCTACAAGTGGATTTGATTATCCGGCTGTTAGATAAGTTAAGCGAAAGGGTTTAAGTAATTTTAAAATTTTGATTAAATTAAATTGTCAGTAATTAAATTTAATTGACGGGTATTGAGAATCTTAACGTGGGGAAATGAGTTAAATATTTAATAACATAGCTTAATACAAATTAGTCTTGAGATTATGGCTAAGAGTGCAGTTACAGTTTTTTAGTGGTTTGAGCTGCAATTTAGTATTTTATAAAAATTACAGAAACCGTTACAAGGTATTTATAATTACAGAAACTGCTGAGAGGTTTGCATATTTGCGAAAATTGCTAGATAGGTATCTAGGTTACGTTAGATGTCTAAATCATAATTACTCCACAGATTCCTACTGTAACCCGATAAATATGCGGGTACGATGAGCCAAATTCATAATTTTTCTTCCAAGACTAAGATTGTCCAGGTTCTGCCGGTACCAATTCTCGAAAAATCGTAACCCACACTACGTTCGAAAATCGCATCGAAAATACAGTAGAAGGTCTGACCAGAGCTTTAACTTAGAAAATCAAAGTTCGTAGTTGGAGAATCGACCAAAAAGTATTCATTTGAATTAACAGTGGTGACACGAGTTTTATTTTTGATCGTTCGACACCAAAGAGTTTTTATCTTAAGCTTGTTTCGACGATTGTCTATCTAGTTTTTATTTTTCGAAAAATTATTTACAAATCAATGATCTTGGCAGTTTGCCTCCTACAATTGCTTGCATTGAAGGAATTCTTGGAGCTCATATTGACTCAGAGGTAGCCTATTCTCACACCCGATGAGTCATTCGGGGTGAATATTCACACGAGGTAACCATGGGAACCCACGGCGTTCTTCTAAACCCTCATTTTCTTCCCCTGAGGGTGTTGTGGATAAGGTTTCCTATTGTTTTCGTTGTTTAGTTTTCATTTATTTCATTCTAAGCATGGTTCATTCAAGTTTTCTTTATAAACAGTGTGTTAGTAGCTTTCTCTTTTGTATATTACTCGTTTTGATGCTCACAAGCACACTGAGCACATCAAAAGCTTTATGAGGTTCTAGAAATATGACAACCGCAATTTTTTAATGTCATGGTCGCATATTTTATTAACCCTACTGTGACAGCCGTTACTTTTGTGAACTTGGCCGATATTTTTTTGCCAACCTTTACATGGTCGCGACCTCTAATTGTGTCGGTCGTGACATTTGTTTAAAGGCTAAAAATATAAAAACTCTCTTTGAAACTCTTTGTTATTTGTTTATTTCAAGGGTTATTTTTCTTTTTTCTCATTCTATTTTGCTTTGCTATTTTTTTGTACCTCTATTCATGTTTTTGTTGGAAAACGAATGATAGATCTGGCCTAGATTAAATGGGTCGTGGTCTCAATTCTGTACACCTTTCTTTCTGTATGCTTTGTAATTATAAAAACATGACGGCCGCAACCTTTTTACATAATAGACGTATGTTTTGTTACATTAACAGTAACGGCTGCCATCTATTTTTTCAAGGCCGCAAGTTTTGCTTTTATTATCTCTCGGCCGCCATATTTTTTAGTTTTGGTCGTGAAGTTTTACGAGGACAGTGACATAAAAAATGTATTTTAAGCACTATGTTAACTGTTTTTAATATCATGTGTATTCTGTTTTGAGATATTGCTTGTATAGAGGTTGAAATGTGGCATATTTAACCTAAAATAAATAGGTTATGGTCTTTATCCTGCGTGTCCTGCCCATTAGGAAAATTTTTAGACCTTGTATGTCAATTATACCCTTTTAGATCCTTAAAAACCTTGGCCGTGACTTTTATTTGTCACGACTGTAAACTTATTTTATTCTATTTCTCGCGGTAACCAAATCTTTGTCACGACTGCAAGTTTTGTGACTATTTTTGCCACGATCGCAACATTTGTTGCTACGGCTGTGAGTTTTCTGCATGTCCAGTAGCTTAAATATGGTGTTTAAATCTTTTTTATTTATTATGTATAGCCTGTTCATAGCATAATAGGGCAGAAACATTATTGCATGACCCTTAAACCTTTATTTGTTCGTTTTATCGCTTACTCACATATTTTTCGCTTTGTCTTACTCAAACAATACCTGTGGCATATTTAGAAATAATTACTAAGTTACATGACCTTAGAATCATAGTTAAGATTTTGTTTCTTTGCTTGCTTTTGTTTGAATTTTCTTTAACCTCCTATTCTGTAGATGTTACCTTCAAAAAGTTTATAACAAAAATCAATATTGACAAAGTAGAGACCAATCTCATGGTTGGGCAAAAATGGTGCCTAACACCTTCCATTTTTGTACCTTAGCCCCCAAATCCTCTTTTTCTCTGGTTACGTTTTTAAAAGACCCACAGCATTCTTTTTATTTTTCTTGATTTTTTTAAAAATCAAGTGGCAACTCTATTTTTCTAAAAAACGTGCTCGGAAACCTTGGATTTTCTTGTTTTAAAAAGAAAAGAATATTTTTATAAAAACAATGGATATCCGGTGCACCCCACGAATAAACGAAATGCCTACAGTTTTTTTGGCGACTTTGGAGGGGACTAATTTTTCAAAAAAAAAATCATAAGTTGGCTTAACTTGAAATATCAAAGGTTCCTGTTGTAAACTTTTCATCGTTATTCGCATTTGCATTTTGCATATTTGTGTATTTAGTTCTCAAACTCCCACTCCGTCTACCTGATACGCCGGTCAGTGGGGCTATGTCGACGAAGCCAGCAAGCTTTCTAGCCACTTGCTTTCATAGATGTGGCAAAAAGAGTTATTACGTACCGTTTGACCATGCCGTGCACTATTCCTAGCATTGCGAGGTAGATTATTTACTCTATTTAGTAGGTACACTGAGTGCAGACCTACTAGCCTTCTCATGTACATATAGTTTCTTAGAACCCTTTCTTTTAGGATCAATAAATCTTTTAAAGTTATGTGATTTTCTTTTATGGATGCTTTTGTTTGTATAGTTAGCACATCGATATGGATTAGTTTTTGTCCTCCCAATTCATCATTGAGAACGAGTTATTTCGAGTTTAGGCCCAGCTAACGAGTCCTCCGATTTACGTGAGTCCTTTCAGTTCAGAGTCACGGGATAGTAGCTTTGTACACATAAGAATCTATACGCACTTAGGCCAGATCTCCGATAGGAAGGCTTAGATGGGTAAAATAGTCAAATTCTGTGTTCCTGATGGTAGACACGAAATTGATCATGGCTAATATGATGAAGGCTATTATGGACCTACGGTGAACATTAGACAGGATCAGTACATCTTTGAACAACCAGGCCAGAATTCATACTTAATGCTAGACACAAATCCAACTCTTATAGGCTAAGCAAATCCAAAACCAAGCTCAATGTCAACAACTTCAAGCTCAAGTCAATGATTTGTTGAGTTCATCTATCGAGAACGAGACTCAATCCAATGAAGGGAGAACTACCATAAAGATGCTAAGAAATTCTTTGATCACATTTGAACAGTTGCTTGATGAGGGAGTTAATGCTAAAAGTTCAATCCAAATAGGGGCAATGAAAAGTGCGAGATCAAGTCGAAGGGTAAGGAAACCACGCACCAATGACCCTAATCGAGTCGATAATAACTTCATCGACATTTTCAATTATCAGGTTTTCAAGGTAAACGTCTTAAACCCAAAGCTCAAGCAATCTAGTCAGCAAAGAACTTCAAGAAGAATATTCACCCCTTTGGGAGTCCCGCTTTCCACTGTCCTTAGTAGTCTTAATGAAAGGGACCTTCTAAAGCCTTTGGAGCCGACCTGCCACCAAATCGTTTTCCACCCCAATGTAATCCAACCCAGTACTGTGCCTTCCACAAGGGGCATAGTCATTTAACCAACAATTGCATGAGGTTTTGGTATGAAATTCAAGATCTGATAGATAACAAGGTGATTTCCCCACCTACTGTTGTTCAAAAACTAAATGTGATTGTCTGCCGAATCAAGCCAATCAACAAAATGTGAACGTCATGCAAGAAGGGTTAAAAAGTTTTGATCCTACAAAATTCACAGCCTTCGCAACAGAATCGAAGCCAATTACAATTCTAACGCCCGGTCCAAAGGTACTGTTGCTCAACGACCTTATTTAGAATTTGATAAACGATGATTTTGATAATTTTCCAATTTTTATCAACTACGAGGAGGAAGTTCCTCCCCCTATTGATGGTAATGATGAAGAAGATGAAGAAATCAAACGACAGTAGGAGGATTTGGCACACCTTTAGGCATTAGATGCGTTAAGGATGTGGGAATTGACATCAAATGGCATGTCCTAACCGTTCCAAGTGATGATACAGCCTGGCACTGAGGGAAAGCCCGGTATGGAGAAGCCGAGCCGAGTTTTATAGTTAAAGAGGTAGAGAAAGCAGTGTCAGAAGCAGGAGAGGCTTCGGAAGGAAAGGAAGTTGATAATGAGAGTAAGCAGGAAAAGAATTTGTCAATCGGTAAGGAGACAGAGAAGAAAGAAGAACAGGAAGAGAATGAGAAGGACTCACCCTAGGTGAACTCGTTAGGAACCGTAAGTTCTGTGTTCGATCCCCTTATATACATTGTTTCTCTTCATGAACCAAAACGAAGAACTCTTCTACCCGAAGGGCCACCTTTAAGTTCTCTCGACGTAAAAGAAATCTTTTACCTAGAAAAGAACGACCAATGGGAATTGGAAGAAATAGAGCAAGGATTCATAGATATAGAGTATAATAAAGGAGAAGAAGTGCTAGAGTGACACCCGATTATGGAGGAACCGTATGACCATGGTGGTTCTTAAGAACCTTGGGTCCCTTCCTCGCCATATGACTACATGGATCTGTTTGATAAGGTATCGTTGCCACAACACTTTGAACTAGTGACTGCTATCAGTAAAGAATTCCTTTGGTTTACGCAAAATGTGATGGGAATCAAGGAGGATCTTTAGGGACTCAAAAGCGCTGTTAAAGAAGTTAACCAAAGAAAGACAAGTATAGACGACTTCTGGACTTTTCGAAGGATGATATACACGGTGGCTAAAATTCACAAAGTGACCGACGAGGTCGAGGGTTTGTGGGAAATCGAAGAGCAAGTAGAACACCTGACAAGAAGAAAGAGGCATTTTAATCCCACACAGCTGAAAACAGGGGCAGCAAATAGGGGCATAGAGGAATCAAGAAAGCAAACAGAGAAACAGAACAGTGAAAAGGAAGACAATGTTTTGAAGCAGCTCAAGAAGACGTAAGCAAATGAGAGTATTTGGGGGACTACTCACGGCATCCCACAAGCACCGATAGGTAGTCCTGAAGGCTCTTAATAGCATAGAGATCCCGATCGATGTCTCCCCCGACCAGCTAGTTAGAATGCATATACCTGATAAATAGTCTAATGTTATCGCCTTCGGTGACAAAGACCTTTCGACAGAGGGACCATCACACAACAAGTCGCTACACCTGGCCGTCCATTGTTTAGGAAAATGGGTGCCGGTTGTCATAGTTGACAACAATTCCATCCTCGATGTGTGCCTACTATGAACTGCTTATTGTTTGGAGTTGAAAACACAAGACTCCAAGCTGAGTGCACAAGGAGTACGGGCACATGATAACACGAGAAGATATGTGTTAGGCTTAGTAACTTTAGCTGTGAAAGTTGAAACGCTCGAAAGTGGGGTAGAGTTCCATGTTCTCCATGTGTCGATCTCGTTTAATTTGTTGCTAGGAAGGCCATGGCTACACGACCTGTCGATTAGAGCAGTTCTATAGACCCTGCACTAAAAAGTGAAGCTGATCAAGGAAGAATTAACTGTCGTCATTCCAGGTGACACTGGCTTGCCAACCCCGCTTAGTGATACTACTCCACACCTCGAGATTCAACATGGGGAGGAGGATCTTCTTCTAAATGGGTTCGATTTTGACGAGACTAAGGCTGTGTAAGTTTTGATGAATAATGAAGCAAACTATGTGAACCTAAAAGTCGAGGCCAAGATGAAAGGAATGTCCTATTTTCTAAGAATAGGACTAGGCAAACACCTGCAATGGGTCTTGGAACCAATTCCTATGCACCACAATTGCCATGGACACGGACTAGGGTACAAGCCAGAGTTGAAAGAACCAAATTTGGAAAAGTATGCGCTGACATTGAATGGATATTGTATCAAGGAAGGGGACGATTTTCCTTACTATGCGTTTCCCGAACCATGGATAGAGGAGAAGGATAATCAAAAGTTTTTAGGGTTAGAAATCTTTTTCGGCCACCAGTTGTTTGAGAGTTAGGAAGAAGCAAAAACATGGCAGATGGGATTCATTGACAAAGTGCCAACAGATTGGGTTGTTCATTGTGAAGGGGAGATTTAGATTCTTTCATCGATGAAGGGATTGTCCGAGTGCATATAGGTAACAAACAAGAAGAGGAGTGTTGATGATAGATGCCGACGTACCTACGGATTACACTGTACTTATCATGGATGTTGCTAAAATGTAAAAGAATCAGTTCTACGAGTCTTCTCATACACATGATATGGAAAGTGAGTGGAAATTCGATTGTATTAAGTCTGTTTTAATCGAGTCTGTAAATGGTTCCTATGATGACAAATCTGCCAGGAATGCACTTGTTGACATCCCGAGTCGCTTTCTATTCCGAGTTCAAAATTGTAACCCCTGTTGAAATCGAAGAAATAAATTCAAATTTTGCTGATTTTGTTGTGCCTCAAATATCTTGTTTAGATTCTGAAAATTTTAATGAATTCGAGTAAGATATCCCCAAAGAATTAAAATTTTTAGTTGAAAAGAAGAGGAAATGCGAGCTAAACCTGGGATGAAAGAAACTATTTTAATCAATTTTAATAATGAAAGGAATCCGCAGATAGTCCATGTTAGTTCTACGCTCTCTTTGGAAGAACGTGAATAATTAACCTTTTTATTAAAAAAATTTAAAAATATTTTTGCATGTTTCTACGAAGATATGCATGGAATCAATCCTAACATCGAACAAACATCAAATCGCTCTCTATCCCAATGCCAAACACGTTGAATAGAAGCTCAGAAGAATTAGGCTAGATTGGGCCCTCGTGATTAAGGAGGAAGTCACTAAGCAAATAAACGCTGGATTTCTCATGATCATGTGGGTTGCTAACATCGTCCCAGTCCCAAAGAAAGACGAAAGAACTTGAGTGTGTGTCGACTTCAGAGATCTTAACAAAGCTAATCCTAAGGATGACTTCTTTTTCTCCCACATAGATGTGTTAGTAGATAACACCGCAAGGTTGCAGAATAAGTTCACTGATGCCTTGGCTACTCAAGCATCGATGATAGACATTCGCCCGGAGTAAGGATAAGACGCTTGGAAAAGAGATACACCGGCAATCGGTAATATCGTCGCGACCCAATAAGTCGATGATGGGTTGTCATGATACCACGACATTTGGAATTTCATTGAGAATGGAGAGTATCCCAGTCGAGCCAGTAAGAAGGATCAAACAGCTATCAGAAGACTCGCCGTCCAGTTTGTGATCTGTGGGGGAGACTGTATAAAAGGGGATATCTAAGAGTTAATAAACTCTGCGTTGACATGAAAGAAGGACACGAGTTGATGAGAGAAGTTCACAGTGGAGTTTGCAAACCTCATATGAGTGGGATGATGTTGGCTAAGAAGATCATGCGCCAAGGATACTTTTGGATGTCGATGGAAACAGACTGTCACCAATTTGTTCGAAGATGCCAAAAATGTCAAGTTCATGCGAAGCTCCTGCATATGCCACCATCTCAACTCTGTAACATGACATCACCTTGGCCATTCTCAGCTTGGGGGATTGACGTGATAGGAAATATCACACCAAAGGGAACAAATGGACATGAGTTTATCATTGTAGCAATTGACTACTTCAAGAAGTAGGGCGAAGTTGCTTCCTACTCTGTCCTGAAGGCCTCCTAGGTAGCCAAGTTCACTAAGGAGAATCTTATCTGTCAGTACGAGGTCCAGCACGAGATAATTTCTTATAATGGTTCTCGCCTCCAAGGTAAAATTTTTGGATCTCTCGGAGGAGTACCTAATCACCGCTCATAAGTCTTCCCGTATATACCACAAATCGATGGACCTATGGAAGTTACAAAAAAAAAACATAAAGAAAGATTCTACAAAAAACAATAGAGGGAAGTAGAGATTGGCCGAAGAAGGTGCCATTCTCATTTTGGGGGTACCGAACGTCAATCGGGATCTCCACCGGAGCTGGAAGTAGTTCTACCCATAGAGTTGGAGAATCCCTCCTTAAGGATTATAGCTGAAAGCAGTATTCCTGAATTAGATTGGCAGAGGGATAGGTTTAAAAATTTTCTTTTGTTCGATGAAATGAGACTCAGAGCATTATTCAATAGTAATAGAGGAGAATAACTCGGGCAAACATGAAGGTTAAGTCTTAAAATTTGAAAGAAGGTGATTTGGTACTTAGTCCCGATCTTCAATCCAAGAGACAAGTACAAACCTAATTAAGCTAGGCCTTATCTTATCAAAACCCTTATGTCAGAATGTGTTTTCTACACCAATCAACTTAGGTCAACCCAAGAGATTTTATCCCTGAGAGAAAATAAAAATAAAAAGATAAGCTCGCAGGGTAGAAAACCATAAAGGCGGCTCAGGCAAAAGTTAGAGCAGCACGCAAGGCTAAAAACTCAAAATGACGACCTTAGTAGACGTTAGGACAATCAAAAGAAGAGTATCAATACCCGAGTATAACCCACGCCTCGAACTATGTTATGGTCTGATTCCATTCCTCAGGGATACGTAGGCAGCTTCTGTTTGGAGTTCGGCCTAAGCCTTTGTTCAAAACCATCCTTTATAATCATGTCTTAAATAATTGATCAATGCAAAAGCTTACTTTAAGTTTTTCTAATAAATTGGTTATACTGCAAAAACAAAAACCTAAGGAGCAATTTCAGAAATTATCATAAACTAGAAGCGGAGAAACTTTCATTAATAAGTTTCACTGATTTAGTATGATTCTAAAAACATAAGATGCTCGCAAGTTCTCATCTTTTTTTTTCTAAAAAACTAAAAAAAAAGCATCAAGATATTGGGCCACAACAAAGAAAAGTCAGGTCTTCCTTCTTTTTGCATCTCCTCCTCGCTTTGCACCACGCTCTAGCTCCTTTGCCAGCCAAGCTTTGTAATCCCCAATAAGCTCACCCTCAAACTCGCTACCAACTGATATCATCAGTTGGGAAGACGAAGCCCACCGGCACTGGCCCAAGAAGGGAGCCCAATGAGAAGAACTATATAGATGGCTTACAGAAGCATCAGGCCTAGTCTGAGTGTGCCCGAGCTGACGAAGAATGCAGTATGGATGATAGAAAGTAGCTAGCCTCAAGCCAATTAACAAGACCCCAGGGTGATCCATGGTGGCATCAGTCATTAGGGAAATCTTCAACCAGGGGCATTGCCAGTAAATGTCCTCCCTAGTTCTTCCAAGAAGCTTCAGTGGAGTAGAGGTGGCAAGGTCAACGATGGACGAAGAACTTCACGTTGTTGTTATCGGAGTTGGGTTTCTCTTGCAGATTCACCTTCTGCACCAGCCAAACCTAAGAGAAATAAAGAAAAATGAGAGGTGAGCAGAAAAATAAAGAGAAATACAAAAAATGGAGAGCTGAGTGGAAAAAGATAGAAAGCAATACAGAAAAAGGAAAGCTGAGCAGAAAGATAGAGAGAAATACAGAAAAAGAAGAGTCGAGAGAATACCTGTAGCAATAAAGCAGTGCCGGCGAAACAAGGGGCACCCTCTATATGAACCACATCATACTCGAGAAGCGTCTCAACAAGAACTAGTGGAATCGGGTTTTGACCCTCGTGAATCTGATAAGTTACATCCACCAAGAACAAAAGAACTAGCCCATCCATCAGAAGATCCCAGGAGGAAATGAGCCATTAAACAGATACAAAGAGCATAACGACACTGAAGCTGAAGGGGTCAAATTCAATCAATGATCTGAGCCACATCAACAACTCCGTCATGAGTAACAAGCGAAGCCTCATGTTTGATGTAGCCACAAAGCTGCAACAACCGGTCTTGGGTACTCGAAAATGGAGTAGGACCTATAACTTCGCCCTAAGACGAGATCTCAAGAATTGCGAAAAAGTCTTCTACTGTCGGGCACAGCTCCTCATATCTGAAACAAAACTCGTGCATATTGAGATCCCAAAGTTGAGTAGCACCTCTCAGAAGATGCCAGTCGATTCTTATGGTCTTCAAGAATAGCGCATCTAAGCCAAAGTTAACAAAGTTCTTGCGTTTAACCAAAAAGATCTCATCCATCCATGACAAAAGGGAGTTTTTGAAAGAATAAGCCATGGAGAGACAAGGAGAATGAAGAATATCTCAGGCAGTGGGATCTGGACCAGAGGGTCCACTTTTCTAGAGCTAAAAAAAAAGTGGGAGACCACAGAATCAGCCTTGATTTCGCACCAAAAAACTCCTCCATCAAACTTCACGGCCATGAACTCCAATCTTCCAGGCTGCAAACCTTTTAAACATCGCGACCGCTAGATATTTCCTCACGACCGCAACTTTGTTTTCTGCAAAGACTTTGACGGCACTTCCCCTCTTTGTTAACATGGCCAATCCCTTTCCAGGAACCTTTAGCAACTCGCAACACAAACATGGGCTCACATGGTTGGTATTCAACTCACAAACATACATCATGCATAATAAAAGATTCTAGTGATCAAAAACATGTTTTCAGATGTACGAAAAAAAAGGAGAAGCATTCACAATGAACATAATGTAATCTAAATACACGACGGCTTGCCCCATTCAAAACAGTAGTGTATACAAGTGCACTGCATCAAGTGTATCAGCTGGCACGCAGGCCTAAGTAAAGAAATAGGCACGCATGCCTCCATGTACAAGAAATAAAAGAGAAACGAAGAGAAGAAGGAAGCAGCAAGGGTCGTCACTCGCACCGAGTCCTTTTTTCCTTTTTCAAACCCTAGTTATATGTGAAGCATTGTCTAGGTTTTAAATTCGTGAGAAGATCCATAGGTTTTTTCATGCCATAGAGGACTAGGAATTCTTTTCTTCTGAAACCCTAGTCATATGCGAAGTATTATCTATGTAATAACCCGTACCATGACAGTTAATAAAAAATAAGACACATGTCACTCGTTAGAATAATATATTATTTGATAGTTCGTAGAAAATTTATAAAAATAAAATTTCTAACAAATAATAATATAGCGATAAGAATTTTAAATATTTCTAGATTTCTTTGCATATGTTTTGATAGGATTCTAAAAAGATTTGGATAAGATTCTGGTTAAAATCAAATCAAAGATAATAATTGAAAAAGACTTGGATAAGATTCTAGAGAAAATCAAATCAAAGGTAATGATTGAAAAAGATTTGAATAAAATTTTGAATAAGATCAAATCCAAACTAACGATTGAAAAAGATTTGGGCCATAATTCTCAAGATTCGAGTAGCATATAAAAGGCACTTGGTGGCAACTTATCATATATATATATATATATATATATATATCACACACAGTGAGTTTTTAAGCCAAACACGGAATGCCACCACCACCACGAGTCCGACGCCGCTAAGCTGCCACTGTCGCCGACCACTAATTCTCTCTCTCTCTCTCTCTCTCTATTATGCATTGAAATTTTATCACCGGAAGATTAAAAATTTTGAGACCAAGAACAAGGAGTTAGTTTTGTTACGCCTAAGTCGAGGTGAGATACTTCAGTATTCTCTTGAATATAAATGCAACATTATTTTGAATATAAATGCATTTGAGATACCTAAGTATTATCTTGAACATAAATGCAATATTATTTTTAATATAAATGCATGTGAGATACTTAAGTATTATCTTGAACATAAATGCAGCATTATTTTGAATATAAATGCATGTTAGAGTATTTAAGTATTATTTTGATCAAAAATGCATGAATTATGTTTTAAATTTGTTTTATTTCCATATTTTGAAGCATGAAAAATTGTGATATCATGACTTTTTATTCAAATGCACTAGTGTTATTGTTAAAAAAAATGCTATATGCACTTTTACAAAGTATGAGAATGCGAAAAGAAGGTTTTTGATAAAGTTATGCGGTTCCAAAGTGCCAAGTTACAAGGATTTTTGACCCTTTATATCCCATTAGGGGAGGTTGCCCAATTATGGGTGTTGTTGCTCCCTATGGGGGAGGTTTTCCGATGAGCAGGGGTGTTTGTCTTAAAGGCTTTGCGGGTTATAAGTCTCGGACAGCACATACCACTCGTGCTTGGTGGAGAGTGGCCTTCATTCCATCACGTTCCTAATCCGTGCATTGAGAATTGAGGTTACGGTACCGTCAAAACTTCCAGTCGTGAGGTTGACGACTATTTGGCCACTGTTGGATATGAGTTATGAATGAGACTCGATTATTTTGAATTGTGGCGGTTATGCCAGAAACTTCATTTTTTTTGTATAAGACAGTGAATTCTATGATTTGTGGTTGTTGAGTCTAAAGTGCTACTTTTACAAAGATTGAGAAAAGTTTGTTATAACTTGTGAGATCCTAAAAATCTAATAAGGTTATTTATGAAATTTTGTGAGAAGTGGATGCAATATCTGACTTTTCTTATGGAAAGCATGATGTTTTAGTAGAATGACTGTTTTTTTTATCTTGTTCATTGTAATACTCTATGCACTCTCCTATAACCTTTGTGGTTGTAGATAGCAGGAATGACTAGAGTTGGTCCACTACAGTCGTCAACTTTATATTCCTGGGCTCGTAGTTAATGCTTTTTTTGTAAAATATAGGCTGGTTTAGGAAGACAAGATAGCGTATTCGAAGCATGTACAGTTGCTTGTTTTCTATAAATAAATAGTTCCAATTTGATAATTTTGTTTGGTATACGCCAGTTTGGGTATACTGAAAAATATAATCATATCATGTATAAGTACTACTCTTTTTGATGATTTTAGATTACATCGATTTTCTCAAAGTAAAAAAAAAAGTTAGTAGAATTCATGTCTCACCTGAATGCCTTTAGTCACTACCTTAACTGTAACGCGAAAGAAAAACTGTGTAATCTCAGGATGTGATAATATTCTTTATCCATTTTGTGCTTTTGGAAAGGAGCATGACAATTTTGGTATCAGAGCCATAGGTTTCAGATTCTGTAGACTTGTCAGAGTTTGGTCTGTGGTGGACCGTAAGATAGGTGCATCTTTTTTAGTTTTGGTATAGGTCCTAGAATATCAGACCCTTGTCTTCGGACGTCTAATTAACTGGTTTTGAAGTTCGTCTGGGAAACGCGTTCTACAGGTATGGGTTCCTAATTGGAAATCTAAGTATGTTGTCAGATTGGGAAGATAACCCTCCATTTTCTTATTTAGCTGTCTTTATGTCCTGGGTTAGGCTCTAGTGTCGAATCTTAAATTTATTCATTTCTTATAATAGGATAAAATATGAAACATTCAGAAGCGGCATTATCTATTCCTATTGAAGTACAACAAGAAGTATCTTCCCAAATGAGACCACAACAAGAAGCATTGTCCCAAATGGGACCAATACCACCTGATCCAACTACAAGTATGTTAGAAGTGATAGGAAGACTAACAGAACAAAATGCAAGGTGAATTGTAGCACAAGCAGAAAGGACAAAAAACTCTTTAATCAAACAGTTTAAATATTTGGGTGCTAAAGAGTTCGTAGGAACTCTTAATCCCATGGAAGTAGAAAATTGACTGAAGAGTGCGGTACGCATCTTGGATAGACTAGGAGTACCTGAGGATGAACGGGTTGACCTTGTAGCCATCATGTTTAGAGGCGAGGCATACCATTAGTGGGAAGCTGCAGAAAGGTTATTGAAGATGACGGTACCAAGAGTCGAACCCCTTGTACCTCAAAAGATTTTCTGGAGTCAGTTTGAGAAGGCATTTGATGAACAGTATAAGCCTGTAACATATAATTATGAGAATGAATAAGAATTCATCGACTTGGAGCAAGGAAGAATGAGTGTGGCCGAATATGAGATGATGTTTACGGAACTGTCTCGGTATGCTATACAATTGATACCTGACGAGGAGACAAAGTGTAGGAGATTTCAAAAGAACTGAACTTCCCGATAAGAACCAGGCTGACTATCCTTGAAATCAGTGGTTATGCAAGTCTAGCAAACAAGGCTCGGATGATAGAGAAAGATGTCAAGGAAGCAGAAGGAAGACAAGAAAGTTTCAAGAAACGCAAGTTTGGTAATACTCTTCCGCTGAGAAGCACAGGAAGATATAATTCCAAGAATAACACCTCCAAGCCACCAGCTTTCCGAAGCCAGAGTTACCAATCTACTGCTCGCAATACCATATTTCGAGACAATCCATCAAACGAAGGATTGTCTGATAACATAATAGAACCAAAAATGAACAGATGTTTTCAGTATGGGGCAACTGATCACTTTAAAAGAGACTGTCCAAAACATAATCTAGGAATCATTTGTTATCGCTGTGGTGAACCAGGACACATAGCCACTCAATGTGGACAATCAGGAAGGGCAGTACAGTCGGCAGCACAGTCATCCATTGGAAGTAAAAGAATGGAGAATAACAGATCAGCAAAGAGTGAACAGAATAAAGGAAAGGAACCAATGGAGCCGTTAAGAATTTCAGGAGGGTGTTCGCCATTTCTCGACAAGATGCACAGGCTATTCCTAATGTGGTGACAGGTACACTTATAGCCTTTAATCAAACCACATATGTTCTGATAGATCCTAGATCTACACATTCATTCGTATCGCCCACATTCATAAAACAAGTAGGAGTTATAGAGATGGAACCTTTTGGTTGCATAATAACAATTGCTACCCCAGTAGGAGAAGAAGTGATAATCATAAGTGTGTACAAAAATTATTTGCTGAAGATAGGAGACAAAGATATGATGGTAGATTTGATACCTTTAAGTATGACAGCTTTCAACCTAATTCTCGGGATGGACTGGTTGTCCTCCTACCATGCATCACTAGACAGTTTTGAGAAGAAAGTAACATTTTGAATACCCAAAAAAGTGAAATTTATTTTTCAAGGGGATAAAGGTAGGAAGACTGTTCGTATTGTGTCAGCCATTAAGGCTTCAAGTATTACAGAAAGGCTGTTATGGGTTTTTGGTGCACATGGTAGACACAAAAATAAAAAGAAAAGAACTTTCAGAAGTACCAGTAGTCCGTGAGTTCCCAGATGTGTTCCCAGAAGTCCTGCCTGGAGTACCCCCAGAACGAGAAGTGGAATTTGCCATTGATCTATACCAGGCTACGACCCCTATATCCATCCCTCCTTATAGGATGTCCCCTACGGAGCTGGGAGAATTGAAAGAGCAATTATAAGAATTATTAGATAAAGCGTTCATCAGGCCTAGCGTCTGACCTTGGGGAGCAGCCGTGTTATTTGTCAAGAAGAAAGATAGAACTCTTAGGATGTGTATTGAGTACCGACAATTAAATAAAGTAACCGTCAAGAACAAGTATAACTTACCTAGGATAGATGATCTTTTCGATCAATTACAAGGAGCAAAAGTATTCTCGAAGATCCACTTAAGGTCAGGCTATCATCAATTGAATGTGAGAGAATCAGACATACCCAAGACTGCTTTTAGAACTCGCTATGATCATTATGAGTTTGTCGTAATGCCTTTCGGGTTGACAAATGCGCCCGCAGTATTTATGGACTTAATGAATAAGGTATTTAAGATGTTTCTGGATGAATTTGTGATTGTATTCATTGATGACATTCTGATGTACTCATGAAGTAAGGAAGAACACACGGAACATTTGAAGATTTCTTTACAAATTCTAAGGGACCACAAACTGTATGCAATGTTCTCTAAATGTGAATTTTGGTTGGACCGAGTGGTGTTCTTGGGTCATGTAAAATCTGGGAATAGAATCCAAGTAAATCCGGCAAAGGTTGAGGCTGTAGTAAATTGGACAAGACCAATCAACGTAACAGAGATACGTAATTTTTTGGGTTTAGCTGGTTATTATTGGAGGTTTATTCGAGACTTTTCTTTAATCTCAAGACCCTTAACTCGGTTAACCCAAAAGAATGCGAAGTTTGAATAGTCTAACCAATGTGAATGCAGTTTTCAAGAACTAAAATCTAAGTTGGTGTCAGCTCTTGTACTCATCCTCCCATCAGGCAATGAAGGTTTTGTAGTCTATAGTGATGCATCACAACAAGGGTTGGGTTGTGTTTTAATGCAACATGAAAAAGTTATAGCATATGCATCTAGACAGTTAAAGACTCATGACTGAAATTATCCAACCTATGATCTAGAATTGGCTACAATTATTTTCGCACTCAAAATTTGGGGACATTACTTATACGGGGTCACCTGTGAGATATTCACCGATCATCAAAGTTTAAAGTATGTCTTCACCTAGAAGGAGTTGAACCTAAGACAAAGAAGGTGGATGGAACTAATTAAGGATTATGATTGTACAATTCACTACCACCCGGGAAAGGCCAACGTGGTAGCAAATGCTCTAAACCAAAAATCATCAAGAAGTATTGCACACCTTCGAATAGTACATAATTGTGCATTTTCTGAAATACAATCGCTCGGAATCACCCTCGTAATAGAAAAAGATGGGGGCTTATTAGCAACTCTTAGGATAAGATCCACCTTGTTAGACCAGATTCGAGCAGTCTAGTTAGCAGACAGTCAAGTGGATAAGATAAGAGTAGAGCCAATTACTAAAGAAAAAATAGAATTTGAGGTTCGGGATGATGCCTTATGATTTGGACATCGACTATGTGTGCCTAATAATAAAGAGTTAAGGAGACAAATTTTAGATAAAACTCATCATGCAGCATACACGATGCACCCTAGAAGCACAAAAAATGTATAGAGATCTAAGGGAAAGATACTGGTGGAATGGAATGAAAAAAGATGTGGCAGACTTTGGGGCAAGATGTTTAGTATGCCAACAGGTTAAAATTAAACACCAGAAGCTGGCAGAATTTTTACAACGCCTTCCTGTACCTAAGTGGAAGTGGAAACATATCACCATGGATTTTATGGTTGAGCAACCACGATCACCCAAAGGTAATGACGCTATCTGGGTTATTGTGGATAGATTGACAAAGTCTGCACACTATTTACCAGTAAAGATGGCGTTTCCTATGAATCAGTTCGCATGACTTTATATTGATGAAATTGTACGTTTACATGGCATAATAGTCTCCATAGTATCCGATAGGGATCCATGTTTTACATCTAGATTTTGGCCAAGTTTACAAGAGGCACTGGGGACTATGTTAAAGTTTAGTACGACCTTTCACCTGCAAACTAACGGCCAATCAGAAAGGAGAATTTAGAAATTGGAAGATATGCTCAGAGCTTGTGTACTGGACTTTACCGGGAGCTGGGAAGAACATTTATCATCGATTGAATTTGCGTATAATAATAGCTTCCAGTCGACCATAGGAATGGCCCCTTACAAAGCATTGTACGGTAGAAAATGTCGAAGCCTAATCTGTTGGGAGAGAGTCGGAGAAAGGAAGCTACTTGGCCCTGAAATAGTGCAAATCACCACCGACAAGATGAAAATGATTCGTGAAAAATTGAAGCATTCTCAAGACCGATAGAAAAGTTACGCGGATAATCAGAGACGCGACCTTGAATTTAAAGACAGAGATCATGTATTCTTAAAAGTATCGCTATGGAAAGGAGTAATGAGATTCGAAAAGAAAGGAAAGTTGAGTCCCCGTTACTTTTGGTCATACGAGATCATTAAAAGAATTGACAACACAGCATATCAATTAGCCCCACCTCCGGAGCTGTCAGGATTACACTACATATTCCATGTCTTGATGCTAAAAAAATACATGCCGGATCCTTCACATGTACTAACAGTACAGCCAGTTGATCTGACGCCCGACCTTACCTACGAAGAGGAGCCAATACAAATACTAGATCGAAAGGAACAAGTTTTGCAAACTAAAGTCATTTCTTTGGAAAAAAGTGTTGTGGCGGAGTCATTCAGTAGATGAAGCCACCTGGGAACGGGAAGAGGACATGCAAAAGAAATATTCACACATTTTTGGGTAGAAAGGTACGAAAATTTGGAAGACGAAATTTCTTAAAGGAGAGTAAATTATAATAACTCGTACCATGACAGTTAATAAAAAATAAGACACGTATCACTCCTTAGAATAATATATTATTTGATAGTTCGTAGAAAATTTATAAAAATAAGAATTCTGACAAATAATAATATAACAATAAGAATTTTAAATATTTCTAGATTTCTTTGCATATGTTTTGATAGAATTATAAAAAAATTTGGATAAGATTCTGGATAAGATCAAATCAAAGTTAATGGATAAGATTTTGGATAAAATCAAATCAAAACTAATGATTGAAAAAGATTTGGGTCATAATTCTCAAGAATTGAGTAGCCTATAAAATGTACTTGGTGGAAACATATCATATATACATCTCACATATCATATATATATATAGTGAGCTTTTAAAACAAACACGCAACGCCACCACCACTGCGAGCCCGACGCCGCTTAGCTGCCACCGTCGCCGACCACCAGTTCACTCTCACTCTCTCTCTCTCTCTATCTATTATGCATTGAAATTTTATCACCGGAAGATTAGAAATTTTAGGATCAAGAACAAGGAGAGAGTTTTGTCACGCCTAAGTCGAGGTGAAATGCTTAAGTATTATCTTGAATATAAATGTAATATTATTTTGAATATAAATGCATGTGAGATGTTTAAGTATTATCTTAAACATAAATGCAGTAATATTTTGAATATAAATGAATATGAGAGTGCTTAAGCATTATTTGAAACAGAAATGCCTGAATTGTGCTATAAATTTGTTTTATATCTATGTTTTGAAGCATGAAAAATTGTGATATCATGACCTTTTATAGAAATGCACTGGTGTTGTTTTTAAAACAATGCTATCTGTACTTTTATGAAGCATGAGAATGTGAAATGAAGGATTTTGATAATGTTATGCGGTTCTAAAGTGCCAAGTTATAAGAGTTTTTGGCCCTTTATATTCCGTTAGGGGAGATTTCCCAATTATCAGTGTTGTTGCTCCCTATGGGGGAGATTTTTCATTGAGCGGGGGTTTTTACCTTAAAAATTTTGCGGGTTATAAGTCCCGGATAGCACATACTACTCGTGCTTTGTGGAGAGTGGCCCTCATTTCATCACGTTGCTAATCCGTGCATTGAGAATTGAGGTTACGGTATCGTCGAAACTTTCGGTCGTGAGGTTGACGACTACTTGGTTACTGTTAGATATGAGTTATGAATGAGACACGATTATTTTGAATTGTGGCGGTTATGCTAGAAACTTTATTTTTTTTTCTATGAGACAGTGAATCCTATGATTTGTGGTTGTTGAGTCTAAAGTGCTACTTTTACAAAGATTGAGAAAAGTTCATTATAACTTTTACTTTTCAGTTTGATTATTTTATTTGGTATATGCCGGTTTGGTATACTGAAAAATATAATCATATCATGTACAAGTACTACTCTTTTTGATGATTTTAGATTACATCAATTTTCTCAAAGTCAAAAAAAAAATTAGTAGAATTCATGTCTCACCTGAATGCCTTCAGTCACTTCCTTAGCTGTAACGCGAAGGAAAAATTGTGAAATCTCAGGATGTGATAATATTCTTTATCGATTTTATGCTTTTGGAAAGGGGTGTGACAGTTTAGGTCCTAAGTTTGTGAGATGATCCTTTGATTTTTTGAAGCCCTAGGGGCCTAGGCCTCCATCTCTTTTAAAACCCTAGTCATATGCGAAGCATTGTCTAGATCTTAAGTTCGTGAAATGATTCTTAGATTTTTTCAAGTCTTAGAGGACTAGGCATCTCTCTCTTCTAAAACCCTAGTCAGCAAAGTATCTTCTTGGTCCTAAGTTCGTGAAACGATCCCTAGGTTTTTCCTAAGCCTTAGAGGACTAGGTAACCCTCTCTTTCAAATCCTAGTCATATACGAAGCGTTTTCTAGGTCCTAAGTTCGTGAGATGATCCTTAGATTTTTTCCAAGCCCTAGAGGACTAGACAACAATCTCTTTCATTCCCCAGTCATATACGAAGCATTGTCTAAGTTCATGAGACAATTCTTTGTTTTGTTAATCCCTAGTGTTCTAAGCACCCTAAGTCCTACTTTTTAGGCACCTCTAGTGGAGTTCTTAAAGATTTAGATTGTTGATTACTTCTTCAGGTCCTGACTCGACCTTTTGAAATTCCTATATTTTGCATCATACCATGTACTTGCACCATGTTTTGCATTTGCCATGCATCATGATTAGCCTGTTTGAATCATATGCATTGCCCTATGAACTATGACCGGTCTGATCCCTTGCAATGGGGTACATAGGAATCTCGATCAAAAATCGGATTCGTTCATGCTTTTCTGTGTGTTTTGTTTGTGCCTAAGATTAGCTGCTTGTTCAAATGGTTTGTTTCTGAAGCTTTGATAATTACTTGCGCCACGAGTTATTGCAAGCTCTGTCAAAAAGGGGCAACTATAGACAACCAAATTTGACCAAGCTGAATCTTAGGCTCCCATCTCGAATACGCTCAAATGACGAAAATATGAGAATATGCCCAAAGATTCTCACAAGTAAGCAAAATCACAAATTCGGTTCAAAACCCAAGAAAACCACGAAAAAAAACCTTCGGGTCTTGGCATTCCTTTACTCACGGTCGCTACTTTGTTAAAATCTTAGAATAGACTGTCCTTGATCACCACAGCTGCCACTTTTTGAAAATCCTAGAACAGCCCGCGACTTCCTTTGTCACGCCCGCAACTTTCTAAATCTAGCCGCAACTTTTGAAAGTGTGGCGTTGAGATTTAGGAGAATTTTTGTAAAATATTTCAAAAATAAGAGAATTCAAAGATGTTTTGAAATATGATTTAACACCTTAAAAGTCAAATTTTAAAAATTTATTTTTGTTGAAAATAGAGTCGCTACTTAGTTTTTGAGAAAAACTAAGAAAAATAAAAATGGCTACTGATCTTGAAAACGTTATATCAGAGAAAAATGGGCCAGGGACTAAGGTACAAATCGGAAAATGTACTAAGCACCCCGTTCGCCCAACCGTGAGGTTGACCTCTTTTAATCATCAATGGTTCTTTAATAAAATTTCACAAATGCATACGAATAAAGAAGATGGAGGTAAAGAGAGAATATTCAAAATCAAATATGAAAAATACATAATATATGTACATAACACTCCAAATTGGAACAAATAGATCGATGAATTCCTAAATCCTACGGCATGAAATTTCTAATTAAATGATACATGAAACGTACCCACATGCAATATTTACAAAAATAAACTAAACTCGCGTTGTTTGAATAAAAGAACAAAAATATGGTTGAAAAATGCTAAAATTACCTAAATATGAATTGTTAATAAACTAAATTATTCTAAACACGCACGTTAAGGAAAATGACCGAAACATGCATATTACAAAAAATGAACTAAGTTAACATTAAAGAAAAATTAAATGTAAAAAGTTGCATAAAAGTTAAAAGAAAACTTATTAACAAAGAAAATAAAATGAAGATTTTATAACAAAAGAGAGTTTGAGAATTTAAAAGGAAAGAAAATGAAGAAGAAGTTTGTAAAAGAAAATGATACTAAACGAAAATGTTAGAAAATATTTATTTTAAAAGAAATCCCAATTATCCACATTTCATATTTTTAAACAAAACAAAAAATAAATAAATAAAAAATGAGAGAAAATTATACTACCATTTAAAAGTGCAAATTAACTTGAAAGTCATTTTGTGATTTTTGGATTTACCAAGGATAAAAGAAATACTATATAAGAAAAATAAAACTAATAATAAAAAAAGAAGTTTTGTGAGAAAAAAATAAATGCTAAAATGAATATTACAACTAATAATAAAAGGAAAGAAAATAAAAAAATAAAATATTAGCATTAATAAGAAAAGGAAAGAAATACTGGTAATAAAAAAAGAAGAAAAAAAAATGAAACTACTAAAAAAATATTTAAATTAATATTTAAAAGAAATGGACATTAATATCACAAGAAAAAGAGAAGAAAATAAAAATAATGAATGCTAGTAAAGAAAATTAAACTAATGTTACAAGAAAAAGAAAAATAGATGCTAGTAAAATTAAGCTAATATTAGAAAGATAAAAGACATCAAAAATAATTATTTAACCTAAATGTGAAATGTAGTATTAATCATTATATTCACAAAAATGTAAGTACATTATTATAACAATTAGTGATATTAATTAGTTGTAATTGTAAGAATATTTTATCACTAAATTGGTGGAATAATAAAAATAAGAAAGAGAAGGACAATGTGCTTAGTGTGAATGTGTGAACAAGTTAATAATTAAGAAAGTAAAAAAATTACCAAATTACATAAAGTACACAAGATTAGCTGTATAAATGGACGTAATATGCAAATTAAAATTGAATTTTGATCCGGTCACTCCAAAAGATAAGAATTGGAGTTAGAAAGACCGGGGATCCAAACGAGGTACCTGAATCGTGGAATCCTCAAATTAGGAATTGTGCTTCATTCCTCGAATGGTGATTCCAAGCTGGGGGTTCAAATGTAGGTATTGGAGGTTTGGGACTCGATATTTCGGCAGGGCTTTGGTGTTGAGGCTCGGAATTACTCGACGTCTCGGCAGAGCTTCACTCTCAAAACCTCTCACTCATTTTTTTATGCTAAAAAATGTTCCAGATGTACGGTATTTATAGAGTTTTTCAGCCAATGAAATATTGTCACCTTTTTAGGACACATCAGGCCATTTGGAGTTGGCGGTCGCCACAATACAAGTTGGCGGTCGTTTTATATTTAAAAGGTTCCTCAAAATTCTATGGTGGTCTCCATAATGCAAGTTGATGGTCACCATAATCAAAGGTGGCGGTCGCCATATTTGTCTAGGGTTTCCTGGAGGTTATATTGGCGGTCGCCACAATAAACATGGTGGTCGCCTTACTTTGGCTGCAAGTTTGGTTGGTTCGACAAAAATTCATTGGTTTGAAGGTTTTGTGTTCAACTACCGAGTTTCGATCACTTTTCGAGGGACGTTCTAAGGCACCATTCCACCTGTTTTTATTATTGAATTCGCCAAAAAATAGGCGGGATCAAATTGAGGTGTCCAGAGATGTCCCACTTTGATATAACATCCATAGTAACGCGTGATGCAATTTATGTCAAAGATCCAGAGACAACAACCATTTGTCCGAGTCGCCAATCTGAGGCCACAAACACACAAGCATATGTATGATATTGGTCGTACTCGAATTTTCATCGAACTGCCTACGTACCCCTTTGTTAGGGATCTGACCAAAATGTAGTTTCTAGAGCAAAATGCAGATATGCAAGATTAGAAATATGATGTATGACAAGTATAGTATAATACAATGCGAGTCATGACAAGTCAGTTTAGGGTCATGAAGAGTACCGACGAGTCAGTTTAGGATCATGAGGAAAATCGAAAAGTCAGTTTAGGATCATGAGGAGGATCAACGAATCAGTTAAGGATCATAAGGAGGCCCGATGAGTAAAACATCAAATTAATAGGTCGAGTTAAGATCTAAAAATTCGAGACGATGCGCGGGGTAAAGAATTATTAATAGCCAAGTTACGGCTTAAAATTAAACCTATCGGGAATAATAACTACGGATTAACAGGTCGTATTTAAGACCTAACATTTCGAGACTGGACGCGAGTTAAAAGCCAAGTTGTGGCTTAAAACTAAAGTTAATCGGAGGGAGGAAACACCTTAATGATTTGCCAAATTATTTTTAGAATTATTTCTAAACACACAAGATTTTCTTGACGTAGAAACACCCGAGATTATAAAATTATTTCTAAAAAGTTCCAAAAGTCATTTTTAGAAACAAATACAAAAATTAAAAAAATTAAAGAAAAAAAAATTAAAGATTTGATGTTTTCTAAAAAAATATTTTTACGAATAGAGCAAAGAGGAAAAAAAACACATTAACAAAATAGATGCACACAGATAAGATAAGTAAAAACATATAAAGAGCCCCAAACAGCCCCCCAAAATGCTAACATGACCGTTAGATAGCCTGGCGAGCCGTTTTTCCCTCTGACATGGCGATCGCCATTATCAAAACCCTTCGAATATGGCGGTCGCTGGATAAGATCCCCTCGAATCTGGCAGTCGCCATAAAATGCTTGGGAAACCAAGCGGTCGCCAACATTGAAGATGGCGACCGCCATCTCTAGGAGCCGATAAGGCCTTTAATGGCGCGCGGGTTGATTTCATTCTTCACTTTCCACTCTCCCTCTCTAGCGTTTCTTCTCTCAAAAACTCTCCCAACTCTCCCTCTCGCCTCCCAACTCTCATATTCTTTCTCTTTTGTCTTTTGAGCACCTTTTGCTTGATACGCGATGTTCACACTGCTGCTTGTGATCCCGTTCCTTTTCGTGGCGGGCCAGGGCCAGGGTGATGAGGATTTAGGGGGACGACAGGGTCCCTCTACTACTGGGACCTCCTCCATGGGTGTCCTTCCTACCGGTGGAGTTACTTCTACACAGCCCACTACTGCGATGGACGCTCTAGTACTCGAGGCGGAGCGCACTTCTCGTCAGGCTAAGGAGTCGGCGCGAGCAGCTGTCGAGGCGCAGGCGACTGCAGATGCTGCGGTTGAGGCCGCTGTGGCCGATTTCTTAGATCCCGATGCTGGAGAGGGTCATCCGGCACCCTTTGACCCACTTACGTATGCCCCGCTACCTCATCGCGTGGATCCACGTGGGTTGAGACAAAACGAGCCTCTAGCCGATGCTGTTGCAGCCGACATCCTTTTGCGGGAGCCCGACCATCATATCTCTTGCCAGCGGCCTTCGATATGTACTCTATCCTTGCAGTTTCAAATACAAAATAAAGATATATCAAACATAGACGCATGCCTAGGATTCCCATATGATGATGATGTGATTTGGTTATGACGATGAATGATGATTTTTTTTGATATGATGAATGATTCGGATGATGTGAATTATAAATGATGGGATTTGAACCTAATTTATGTACCTATGTATTGGAGATTAAAATAGTAGAGATACTTTAAGATTTGAGCAAACGATAAAAGGAGCAATTATTTTAAAGTTAAAATGGTTTGAATTTTTATTATTAAACATAAAAAATTAAGGGGGGTTTTTCAGAAAGTTTTCGGACAATTTTGTCAAAATTCTAAAATTTAGGGAAAATTCTTCACAAACTTTAGAAATTTAAGGGCATTTTTCGATAATAATTTAGAAAAACTTTTTTTTAGGAAGCTTTTTGGAAAATCCTAGAAAATCTTAGAAGTTTAAAGAAAATTCTAAAAAAATTTAGAAAATATTAGAAATTTGAAAAAAAATTTAAGAAAATTCTGGAACTTTGAGGAAAATTTTAAGAGATTTTTAAACAATCCAAAAAATTTTGAAAAAAATTTTAAGAGAATGCCAGAATTTTGAAGAAAATTTTAGGAAAACCTGAAAATTTTAAGATTTTGAGAAAGATTTTAGGGGAATCCTAGAAATTTTGAGGAAAATTTTTAAGATAATGTTAGAAAATCCTAGAAATTTTAAGACGATTTTTTTAAAAGATTAGAGCAAAATTTCAAATATTAAACTTAAAAGATTATGGTGAGAGAGGTAAAACACGAAGATTTTTTTCTTTTTTTATTATTATTTTTTTTAGAAAATGGTTGACACAAAATGATAGAGGCTAAAGATTACTAGGATGTGCAGAAATCATGAATCTAGGGTTATGGTACCTAGTTTTCTAGGACTTGAAAATAACCGAAGGTCCGTCACCTAGGGTTTGACTGATTTGCTTAATTTATCAGGGCTTCAATGTTGCATGTGTTTGATCTACTCTTTATGTATCATTTGTTTGTCTTCTCTTTATAGGCTGGCTACTACATCCGAGACTTCGAAGGTTCAGCCTCCGGAGTGGTGTTGGAGTGGTATGATGCCCTCCATGCTCCTAGTCGGGCTTACATTGATGCCCCCGGCTATACTCGCTTCATACCTCTGTTGGGTAGGACGAGTAATGACCGGGTATGGTTGACTACCCATGCAGAGCGGTGGTGGGATTGTTGGAGCAAAAAAAAAATTATACCAACGCCGTGATTGTAAAAAACGACGTATGCGTTTTTCATGAAAACTGAGAACTATATTAATCTTAATAGTTTAATACCTTCATGAAATTTGTTGAAAAGTTTCAAGAAGTCCCGAATACGTTGAAGACTACTTTGCAATCTTCTCACATATATCCCGGACGCACTACGACGATCACGATGTGTGGACACTGATTCCGATCGAAGTGTTGCTCCTCCTTTTGGTTTATTCTCACACAATTATCTCCAAAAGGCAAAATTAATTGCCTAGGAGGAGAGGGGGCGGCGGCTATGAGGGGAGAATTAGGGTTAGGGTTTTGATAAAAGGAGCCTCCTTTCTTAATATATATGAATATATCAAAAGGATATTAAGTATATATAATCTCTCTTTCCTAAAAGAATATGAAGATATATATACTTAACATAAATAATAAAACCGCCATCTCCTAGGGCCGGCCACTTAGGGAGTAATCCCTAGGTGTGCCAAAAATCAAAACCGCCCCTCATAAATTTAATTTAATTTCCAAATGTCCCCGGCGGCAATATCGGCATTCAAATTAAATTAAATAATTACCGAAACCAACAAGAAAAATATCCGTGCGTATAATGTGCTACGTGAGGGATCACGAGGAAGTATAGGACTCGGGCAAACCGTACGAGAAAATCGGATATCCCTAACTCTTCCCCGAGTTAGATCTTTTACCGTACAAACCAGGACTCATTCCACTAAAGATCCTGACTGAACTCCGAGCCCTAACTCAAATTATGTATTGAGTTTCCAATTATCAAATGCACTGAATTCTCCCCACGTTTAAGATATGGATTCCCGATAAATAAATTAAGTTAC
>JAULJZ010150365.1:0-10053 GCA_032270985.1 Heliamphora pulchella | reverse complement strand
AAAATAAATTAATAAATTAAATTTTATGTTTTTATTTTATTTATTTTTGTATTTAGTAATTTTTTATTTTTTAATTATAAATTTTTAAATAAAATTTTGTAATTAAAAAAATTAAAAAAAAACAGTGAAAACACTATTGAAACAGTGTTTTCGTTAACGGAAAGTTAATTTGAACTTAAGTGTTACAATTTTAAAAAAGTAAAAGGGTGCAGTGATATTTCAAATAATAGAATGGTGACAGTGATATAACCCTTAAATACAGTGGTGTAAGTGTAATTTTCCCTAAAAAGTATTATTTTTAATAGTTGAGTGTTGTGATCATAGATAATAAAAAAATTAAATTAAAAAAAATAAAATATGAGTTTTTGAAAAAGAATAGGGACTTTGTTTAAACGTATATTCAAAAAACTGGCTAGTTAAAACAGGCACAACTCTAAAAAAAGAAATTTGTATGTCATTTAGAAAATTAATTTTTATTTATTTTATGGAATAATGACTGTTACATTAGTCAATAATTAATCATTTATTATAGCATTGCACAAATTAAATTAAATATTTCAATTAGTAAGTTGAAAGCACTTTTAATATATTTATACTATTATTTTGATATAAAATATTCAAATACATAAATTTTTACAACAACATTCGATGAGATTTCAAATTTTGAAATCAATACATAACGGTTTCATTGTTAACAGTATCAAGCATATTATTCTCAATTTATGTAACCGAGCAATCATTGGAACAAAACCATACAAGAATGAACTAGATATTCAATTTTATAAAACATTTGTTAAATTCAAATATTTGCATATCTATAATTGTGTAAAATAATTCGACGCTATAATAAAATAATTATATTTATAATTTATGAAATTTTGAGTTGTGATCTCCAAAAACTACAAATGCAGCATCCATGCGAGAACGTTGGAGGTACAGAGTTATTTTATTATCAGGAACTCAAATATACTTTTAAATTGAATCAATTACACACCATTTAGCTATTTTTTTAAAACAAATATTTTTTCTTCTTTGATTTTTTTTTTGTTTTTTAAGATGTACTAGTATTCTATGTATTTAGTTAGTTAATTATAGACGGAACATATTTGTTGAATTATTTAGCTTAGAGCATCTTTAACAAGTTCTTTATACGAGACTTATAGTCTAAAGTAACTAGCCTAACTTAGCAATTTTTATCATCTGGAATAGATTTTTTTATCCGACTAGTTATTATAGAAAAAAGACCTTCTGGTAGCTATATATTTAGCTAGTTATATATATTTTTTTTATAATAACTAGTCGAATAAAATATCTGCTGGAGATTGTTAAAGTTGCCAATCAAAATTTGTTAAAATATCGATTTTCTATATTTGGTTAGCTGAAATTTCTAGAAATCTAATTTATTTATTCTAATGTAGATTTTGAGAATGGCAAATTACAATTATAATTAAGATCTTGGAATTTCGGGATTTATCATTCAATTTTTACAGGAAAGTCAATCTTTACTTATTTGGCTCCTGCAAATAAAATTAGCATGTTCCGTCCCTCTTTGCCTTCTTCTTCTTCTTCTTCTTCTTTTATTTGTTTTTTTTTTTTATTTTAATCGAATTCTTCTTCTTTTTCTTTTTTTTTTTTTTTTTTTTAATTTTAATCGAATTAGTGACCGCTCGAGCTTACTTGAATTTGTTTCAATCAATTGTACTTAAAGTTTTAGGTATTATTCTTCAGTATATTATCTTTAAATAAGGCTTCTACTTAGACTAAACCAACCATAACTCCTCTTAAAGTTTATTTTAACGGAAAATTAGTGAACAATTCAATTTACAGGGTGCTTATTGTATTTTATCAAGCATAAAAAATTTTAACGCGTAAGGTCCATCCGCATAAAAGTTTTAACGCGCAAAATCCTTTTGAGACAAAAATACCATAAAACAGATAAATTTATCTGTGTGTAGAACAAATAAATTTATCTGTGTGCCTTACACATGCACAGATAAATTTATCTGTGTGCCTTGCATAAGCACACATGTTTTGAAAGGCACAGATAAATTAATCTGTGTGGCTTACACATGTTTTGGAAGGCACGGATAAATTTATCTGTGTGCCTTACACATGCACAGATAAATTTATCTGTGTATTTTACACATGTTTTGGAATGTACAGATAAATTTATCTGTATGATTTATACATGTACAGTTAAATTTATCTGTGTACCTTATACATGTGTAAGGCACACAGATTGTAAGGCACATAGATAAATTTATATGTGTGCCTTATACATGTTTTGAAAGGTACAGATAAATTTATCTGTTTGGAGGATATTTTCGGGAGAAATCGTGCAATTGAATCTCGCGCGTTAAAAAAAAAATTGATAGATCTTATGCGTTAAAACTTATTTTTTTAGATCTTTCGCTAAAAGCCTCTTATTTTAAACCCAAAGTCTTATGCTAATCAAAGACCACAACTCCTAATTCAATTAAAAGTTTTACGAAGTTTAAAATCTCATAATTATAAAAATAACTTAATTCGAATGATGGATTTGTTAAAGCTGCGTGCCCATAAGGCTTATGAAACTCCTTACAGGTCCCACTTGATGCTTATAAGGCTTTGTTTGCTATCAAAATAAAAAAAATTATAAGAATTTTACATTAAACAGAATTTTCAAAATATAAACGAACTCAAAGTCCTAACATTATAGAATAATGACTTGTACACTAATTAATAATTAATCATCTATTAGCAGTATCGCATAAATTAAATTAAATATCTCAATTAATAAGTTGAATATTCTTTTAATACATTTATACTATTATGTTGACAAAAAAAAAAAACTTCAATTACCTAAATTTTTACAATAGTATTTGAGATGATCTTGGAATTTCGGATTTAATCGTTCACTATTTAAAGGAAAGGCAATCATTAAAGATTGTCAATCGATTTTCTGTATGAAACACAAAATTTATAAATAAGATAAAGTCCAACCGGCCGGTTTGAGAACACAATCAATATTTTATAGTATTATTATAAATTTATAAGGTATATAGCGTAAGAGAATTTTAGCTATAATGAAGGAGGTTTGACCTATAAACCATTTATTTTTTTGAAAATCCCAAACATTGCATCCAAATCCTATAAATATACCTCAAATCCCTTCAACTTCGTGCGACCATCAAACTCTCTCTTTAGAAGTTCATTGTAACAGTGCCACCCATGGCTACTTGTATTCTCATATTTTTTGTCGCCGTCTTCTTCTTCTTCTCTCTGTCTTTAGCAACTGCGACTACGTACAACGTGGTTACTTTAGGAGCCGTTGGAGATGGCAAGACTGACTCAACCAAGTCCTTCCTTAGTGCCTGGGCGACGGCTTGTGGCTCGGAAACCCCAGCCACAATCTACGTGCCGTCGGGAAGGTACTTGGTTGGAAAGATGGTATTTGGCGGGCAATGCAAGAACGGCGCTATTGCCTTTCGTATTGACGGCACTCTCGTGGCCCCCTCCGATTACAATGTTCTCGGATATGACGGTAATTGGCTCGTGTTTGAGGATGTCAGTGGTGTTTCCATCTATGGGGGAATCCTTGACGGTCAAGGAACTGGTTTGTGGGCTTGCAAGGCTGCCGGCAAGGGTTGCCCTATTGGAGCTACGGTATGTTAAAAGACTATTCTGTCCATTTTTTCTACGTCGACACCGTCGGAGATGGATCCAAGGGAGCTACGGTGTCGACGGATCCAAGGGAGCTAGTGGGAGCGGTCGGCTCGGCTCTCTTAAGTTTCGAAAAAAAGTATTTATTATAATAGTATTAAACATAAATATATCAAAATTATATAGATTCGTCTTTAATGTATTTTAAAAAACGCCTTATCTTATTAGTATTTTTTATTTATTTTACAGTCCTAAGTCCTAACATTGCCTGCAATGTAAGGGAGTAAATTATCTTTGTGTCAAACGTTAACAATTCTTATTTCTAGTTCTTTAACCTCAATATCATCCATTTATTTTAACGCATATATGCCTCAATATAACTTTTTTTATATAACTCGATATAACTTTTGAAGTCGCATGCACAGAATAAATATGATTTTTATAAGTTTTAACTTTGGTCGATTTATATCTTTGAAAAGGTGTATATAAAAAAATAAAATTTTTCATTCCTTATTATTATGGACCGTAGCCACATAGTGGCCAGTGGGTTCAATTGAATTAACTCAAAAAATTTTAAAGAATTTTTTTTATATATAGTTATGTTAATTTTTGAGCATTTTAAATATTAACACCAATAAAATATTAAAAATAGTATAAGATGGAGGTCAACATTTAAAAAACCTCCAAATTGTTAAAAATATATATTGGTTGTGATATATTTTTTACTTAAAAAAAAAGTTAAACCAATAATATTAATAATTCCAAACTTTGTTTTTTCATATAATTAACAACTATGAATATCTTTTTTAGAGTTATTAAAAATATATAATAGTATAGTGTATTTTGTTAAAATTAATTTTGATAAATCTTATAGAATTAAAAAAGTGATATGATTATAATTTATTGAATAATACCACTAAATAAAAATTCTAGTTACGCCACTGCCGCTTATTAAAAATAAATATTGTTGTTTCAAGTTGACCTCTAGCCCAAGCGAACGGGCTATATCTAGATATTGGTATTTAATAAAAAAAACCAATATTGATGAAAAAACCCAAAATTATATGTGATTTTGTAGCCTTCAAATAATGTAAGGCCTCCTCTATATAATAATAATAATAATAATAATAATAATGTAAGGCCTGAATTGTTATTATAAAAGGTACCATTTAAATATAAAAATGGGCCAACTTCTTTTCATATATAACTTATTTTTTGTTTTTAAATCACGGAAGTAATTAAATTTCTATTATGTATAACTGCAGACACTAGAAATTACCAATTCGAACAACATCATGATCAGCGGATTAACCTCGTTAAACAGTCAGATGTTCCACATTGTCATCAACAGCTGCGACAACATCAAAATACAAGGAGCCAAGGTGTCGGCCTCCGGCGATAGCCCGAACACCGACGGCATCCACGTCTCGTCCTCGTCCAACATCAACATTTTCGGCTCTAGAATCGCTACCGGCGATGATTGCATCTCGATCGGTCCGGGCACTTCGAACTTGTGGATCGAGAACATTGGTTGCGGCCCCGGCCACGGTATTAGGTAAGAGTTACATCATTAGGATCATATGTCTCTAAATATTCAATATTCTTCTGTTTTAATTCATTGAAAGTCGTATGATATGATTGTACGGTTCCGAATGCATTAAAAAAGAGGTATACATATACTTTTTGAACATAGGCCTATGTCTAGGATAAATTTTGGAATTTTTGATTTTTTGTTTTTGAAGTTTTTTCATTGTTTAGTTAAATAGTTATATTTTTCGACTTCTTTATCATGGAGACGAGACATAAAATTTAAAACCTTTTATCAAAATATTGAAAGATTTAGGGAAGGCAAGAATAAAAAAATAAGTCAATAAGTCAAATTTTATATTTGCTTATTTTCGTTTGTATTGAGCTTCTTTCATCTTTTGATATGAATTTTTTAATTTTTTAATTCATTTGATCGAGACGATTTAAAAAAAATAACAATTATAGTTTTTGATTCCTGTTTTATCAAGACAAACCAGAAGGGTAAATTTTTTTTATCAAAATATAAAAAAAAATTAGAAAAGACAAAAATAAAAAATAAACCAATAATCTATTTCTTAATGTTGCTTATTTTTGTTTTTAATAAACTTATTTAATCTTTCGATTATAATGTTTTACCTTTTTCGGTTTACATCACCAAGATGATTTGAAAAATATAATAATTTTAGTCAAATGATAATAAAGAAGTTCGATAAAAATAAGCAATTATTCCAAATGGGGCCATAATATGTCATGCCAATTATTAATATTTATATGATTTGAAAAAAGTGGAAATAAAAATATTTTGAATTTTGTGTACAATTGGTGTGCAGTATTGGGAGTCTAGGCAAGGGCATGGAGGAAGATGGAGTGCATAATGTGACAGTTAAAACGGTTACGTTTACGGGTACACAAAATGGGGCGAGAATAAAGACTTGGGCCCAGCCCAGCAATGGATTTGTTAGGGGCGTTCTCTTCCAGCATCTTACTATGGTCAATGCCCAAAATCCCCTCATCATCGACCAAAATTACTGCCCTGGCAGCAACAATTGCCCCCATCAGGTATGATTTCTTAAGGGCATTTTTGCAAAGTACACACACACACACACATATATATATATATATATATATATGGAGAGAGAGAGAGAGGGAGAGAGAGAAATAGAATGAAAAATGCTAGGTGCAGGGCACAATTATGTAGGACCTACTCTATGTGAGACCCGTGTGTCCAGATTTGTGTTATGTGTCTTATGTATGTAGCAGTACTTTAAATAGATATATATTTGTATTGGAATCATACTTTAACCCCTCTTTGCAAAAGGAAGTTTGTTTTGTGAAAAAAACATATAATTTTGCGTCATTAAAAAATCACTTATTTTTGCAAGAAAAATGTATTTACAAATGATTATAATTACTTTAAACAAAAAGCCAAAAAGAACTACCCTAAACCAATCTCTCTTTTTTTTAAAAAAAAACTAAGCCTTTAAAAGTCAAGTATTATAGACATCTCAAACAGTGCCTTAAGACGAGCCATTAAATTTTTTGTTTGTTGTGTTCATTAAAATTAAAAACTTTAATGAACAAGGAAAAGACATTGGTATGATGGGTAAATTCTTTAGAATTCTTCCAGATATTTTTTCAAAAAAAAATATATTTTAAAATTTTAATTTGGGAAAATATAGAGGGCTGCCTATTAAAACTAGGCTTTAGGCCTCATACAACTTAGGACCGGCCTAGTGGTCTAGGTAATAAATATTACATGATATTTTGAGAGTACCTAATAATTTTTCCTATGTCCAAATTTTGATTTTGGGTAGGCGTCGGGAGTAAAGATTAGCGACGTGACATACAGCAACATTCTTGGGTCATCAGCGACAGAAATTGCTGTGAATTTTGACTGCAGCAAAGAAAACCCGTGCACCGGCTTGAGAATGGAAGACGTAGACCTCACGTACGGGAGCCAAACGGCCCAAGCGTTGTGCATTAACGCGGGAGGAAGTGTTTCTGGTTTGGTTAAGCCCCCAAGTTGCTTGTAGAAAAAAAGAAGAAGAGAGTTTTGATGGGTTGTAGTTAGTTAGTTGCTTGAGCCTGTGGTGGTATGTTCCATGTAGCCTGGCCTAGCAAGTGGGAATAGTAGTTAAAAAATTTGTTAAGTTCTATTTTTGGTGGTATTGATGGAGGATAACTATTGTAAAAGCAAGCATTCGCTTTTTAGTTCAATGAATTAGAATTATATATATGGGTTAGATTACTATTTGTATCTATTATTTTAGAATATAGTTAACATACTGTATTTACCTTGTAAATAAGCCTAAATTTGTGTAATCAAAAACCAAAATAGACAAGGTGTATGCCATAGAATTAGCAACTTGATAAACAAGGACATTCGCAGGTCATTAGCGACGACGGTGAAGTTGAGTACAATAAAGAAAATCCATGCGCTAGCTTGAAAATGGAAGACGTAGTCTTAACCTAAGGGAAATGAACATCCTCTGGGAGAGAAAGCTGACTTGGGGGATTTTAATGAAATTAAGATATCCATTGAGTAGGGTTCTAATCGTTCCAGAATTATTAATGCTTGGTTGGAGTGTGCATCTTTTAAAGCCATTGTTAACAATGTTTGGAATTCTACAACAGTACAAGGTGGTCAAGCTTTAAAGAGTGCTATAACATCTTAAAAAGGATGTGCTGAGGAGTTGGCCATGGCAATTGAATGGCTGGGCAGAGGCAAGCAGAAGAACTATATAGTGCAATTATTGATGGGATAATCTTTGTTAGATGGAGTTTTCCAATTAAAGAATGCCCAACCAACAGACTATAGGCTTTGTAGGACCGACCTTGAACATCTCGGGATCCAAAGCGAATTTGAGATATAGAGTCCAAATAAATTTTAAAATTAATTATAAAAAGTTAAGTAGACTAAATATATTTATTATCATATTTCAACAAAATTAAATTTATAAAAAAATTAAATACAACATAAACCACTTATTTATCAAGCTTTTAACTTATATATTATAAGCTTTTTAAGAATAAAATAATATTTTTATTTAATATTTTGTATTTGATTACAATTGGCAAAATAAGAATTAACAATTTAGGATTAGAAAGTTATGACTTAATTAGTATATTTTGATCGTAATTTTTTATTTTTATATTCTATTCGTATTATTTATTATTTTAAATAATTAAAATTCTTGATGGCTTAGAATAACATTGAGATTGTTGCAACTTTAAAAAAAAAAAAAGTAGAAGAGACTTGAACTTGAGACCAAAGATATACAAATTATAATAACTACCACTTGTGATCCATTCAATATCATTATAACATAATTTTTTTAACATATTTATATTGAATTTAAATTCAAATTGGACTCTAAATTTTAACAAAAAAATTTAGGCCTAAAGCGGCGGCTTTGTTGGCTTGCCTTCAGGGCCGGCCACGAGGCTTTGCTTTCTTTTGGGGGTTCTTTCTTTTTTTGTTTTCATGCCTCTTTTTAAGATTGCACCTTGCTATCCTTGTATGCTTTCTTGGCACAACATGTTTGAAGCTTCTTTGCAAGGTTTTTGCCTTTAGATGTCATTCATACTGTGCTCTTTTGGTTTGCCAGTAAACCATATTTTTGTTGCTGATGAAACAAAAAAAAAAAATCTACGGGAATCAAACGACTCAATCTTGATCCTTTAATGGGGGATGAATTGCTTGTAGGAAAAAACACTTAAAAGGAGAGTTTTGAAGGGTAGTAGTTTGTTAGTTGGTTGGTTGAGCCTGTGGCGGTATGAGCTATTGGTAGAAGATAATTATGGTAAGAGCAAGCATTTACTTTTTTTACTAGGGAACTGTTTGTGCCTAAAAATACTTTTTGACTTAATTTAATCATATTCTTAAATCACACATATAATACTAAACTAGTGAAGTTTAAAATGTCAAAAACATGTTAAAATTGACTTCAACTATAAATAATACTAAATTAATTTAGTTATGTTCTACTTTACAAATTCCTTTCCATAAAATTGATTTGGCCATCAATCAAATCTAGGTTTATTTTTGTTATTTTTTTTCTCTTTCAAACCAATATTGATCTTGGAATTTAAATAAAAAATATATCTCAATTGTTCAATGTTTATATAGAGAGAAGAAATAACACATTTTGGTGAGAACTGATCTTGACTGTAAGTTTGAGTTAAAATATATTTAATCGTTCAAGAAGTGTGATACGATTTTTTAAAACTGAGCTCTCTTATTATATAGATCTCAATCATTCAATGCATATAGAGATTTTTTAAAACTGAGCTCACTTATTATATAGATCTCAATCATTCAACGCATATAGAGAGAGGGGAAAAAAACACGTTTTTATGAGAACTAATTTTGATTGTACATTTGAATTAAAATATATTTCAACCATTTATAAAAGTAAGATGTAGGACATTTTTTAAAAATATGAGCTTTCTTATTATGATACAATATATAATAAATGAGTTAGGTTACTGTGTGTGCCTATTATTTTAGAACATATTGTATTTATCTCGTAGTTGTTCCTAAATTGTTATATCCAAAAATAAAAAATTGAAGTTAAACAACTACATAACTGAGTCTAAAATTGTTATAATAAAAAACATGGCTAAAATAGATAAAAGTTTGAAGGTGAGACAATCAACTAAAGTGCACATTCCATAGTGAGTTATTAGTGTTGACAGTAGAGCCCAAAATCACCATAATCGATGACTAAAATTATTATAACCAAAACCAGAATTAAAATAACAAAACAAGATGTATGCTATGGAATTCTCTCTCTCTCTCTCTCTCTCTCTCTCTCTCTCTATATATATATATATATATATATATATATATATGGGGGTGACCGACAAATTATATTTATTTTG
>JAULJZ010150364.1:0-10053 GCA_032270985.1 Heliamphora pulchella | reverse complement strand
GACAGTTTTTCCTTTCTTATCTAAAATAATGCAGTTGTCTTTTGAAAAATGCACTTCATGATGAGTATCACACATCTTACTGATGTTTAACAGATTCGCCTTTAAACCGTCAACCAAAATAACATTTTCCAATTTGGGAAGACCAGGGGAAGAGATAGTGCCTTTTCCTATGACTTTTGTGGTGTTCCCATCCCTAAAAATAACCATCCCCCCATTATATGACTCTAAAGCGGCAAATAAAGACTTGTCCCCAGACATGTGTCGAGAGCAACCACTATTAAGATACCACATATGTGAGTTTTGAGCTCTCATAGCAGTCTGAATCACATAAGCTTTCAGATCTATAGATTGAACCCAGACTTTCCTAGTTTTCATAGGAACAGACTTTTTTACACGTATTCTGGGGGCATTGGGTAAGGACGGTCTGCGAAGCGGGACAAAATAGCTCAAATGAGACATGCTAAGCAATTTAAAGCAGTATGGTCGGATATGATCTCTCACTCCATAATAATGACAGATGGGAATAAACTTCTTATCAACTACAAGCATTCAATGTAAGAGTTTGCAATAAGGCCGAATGTGACTCAGAATACCACAGTGATGACAGATAGGAGAAGAGTTAGGCTTTCTTACCTCACCACGTTGTAAGGTGGCCTTACCTATCGTACTTGTTCCTTCTGTCTCTGCTTTATCATGAATCACTTCCTTCTTTCCTTTCACCTTATCTGCTTGCTTAGCTTTCACAAATTTTGGGGCTGCTTGTTCTTTTTGTTTCCCTATGGAGTGATCTGACGTACTAGCAAAACCTAAGCCTACTCTAACACAAGCTGCATTTTGATCACCAAGCAGTCCATCCAAAGCACGTGACCCTGCATTCTAATGCTTGAGAGTAGCATTAGCATGATTCAATTGTTTTTCAAGATCAGTAATATGACATTCTAACTCAGACAGTTTAGCAGACTTATCATCATTCAAAAGCATAAACCTTTTTTTTATCATGTTTACAGTTTTCCAAGTTAATGCACAAGATATTCACTTCATTTTTCAGGTCTTCTTCTTTTGCTTGAGCCATCAGAAGCTCTTGCATAAGTTTTTCTTTCTCACTTTCACAAGTTTTAAGTTGAAAAGCGAGCTTGGCACATTATTTATTAACACATAGCTCTCCTTGTACAGCTTATTGTAAGCTACTTGGAGAGTGTCACTATCTTCCCCTTCAACAGTTTGGACATTATCCTCTTCTTTCTCATCCTCATTCACAAGCTTATTCATATCATTGACACTATCATCAGAGTGAACAGAAACAGCAAAAGCTATAATGTTATTATCATCATATTGATCCTCATTGTCATCACTCAACTCAGGTTTGTTTTCATCATCCCAAGTTACAATGAACACTTTTTGCTTCTTTTTCATCTTGTTTGGACATTCATGAGCAATGTGTCCAAAACCTTTCCACTCATAATACTGGAGGCTAGAACTTTGAGATTTTTGCCCTTTTTATCAAAGATTTTTGAACCATTCTTAGGTTTGTCATTCCCAAATCACTTTTGAGATTTGTTGTCCTGATTCCGCTTTTCATTTTTCCAAAATTTTTTAAACTTTTTAACAAACATTGCCATCATCTCAGGATTAAACTCATCATCAGAATCACTAGCAAACCCTTGAGCTGAAGTGAAAGCCAAATTTTTTGAAGATTTATGGTTTTGAAAATTTAGCTTATACGTTTGCAAGTTTCCAACCAAGCTTTCCATTGTAATAGAGTCAATGTCTTTACTTTCCTCTATTGCAGTGACTTTTGGTTGGAAGCATTTGGAAAGAGATATCAAAATTTTTTGAACAATTTTTGAATTTGGGATCTTTTCACTAAGATTAAATGAAGCATTAACAATGTCACTTAACTTAGCATAAAAATCATCAAACTTCTCATCTTCTTTCATACGTAGAGTTTCAAAATTAGTGGTCAGACATTGAAGTTTAGAGATTTTTACACTTTGCGTTCCTTCATGAGTGATTTCTAATATTTTCCATGCTTCTTTAGCGAACTCACAAGTGCTTATTCTACGAAATTCCTCCTGAGTGACCCCGCTAAAGATGGCGTTCATAGCCTTACTGTTCCATCCAGCATTCTCAAAGTCAGTTCTATCCCATTTAGCCGATGGCTAAGGGACACTTTTCTCATCTACAGTCATGGTAGGATCATGATAACCCTCAGTAACAGCTAACCAAACCCGTTCATCAAGAGACTTAAGAAAAGCTCTCATCCGAACTTTTCAGAATGGGTAATTAGTCTCATCAAAAAGAGGGGGTCTACCAGTGGATTCACCTTCTTTTAAAAACTCCATGTATGCAAATCAAAACAAATTGACAAGGATCAAGTAAAATCCTGCTCTGATACCATCTCTTATACCAATTGAAAAAACTAGTTTTTAATATGCAACTAAAAATAACTTGATGGTTTTGATATGCAACTATGAAATAAATATCACACCAACACATAAAACATCCACCACACTATGAGACGAGAGATTTTTACGTGGAAAACCCCAATAAGGGTAAAAACCACGGGACTAATCTTAGTCCGAGAGAAACAAGCACTATATAAGAGTTTGGTTACAAGAAATGTCTTACTACGCTAGTTGAATCCTCAACCTAAAGCTACCGGTCTTCTTGTCGAACTCTCGTGAGCCAATTCTATGCTTGCTTATCGTTGGAATCCTCCTTCAGACTTTGCCACCTAAGAATTCTCTCAAGTAATGAATGCAATGATGAAGCTGAAGATTTGGCGATGATCTTTTGCAATGTTAAGTGGACAGAAATTGTCAATTCTTCATCAAAACCTCTCCCCCTTAGATCAATAGCAGTCTCTCAAGAAAAATAAAATACAACACACACTACTACAGTTGCCTAAACTGAAAATATATCGTCAAAGGTTGCTAACCGTACTAAAAATATAATTAAGTCTCGAGATAGACCGCTCAAGCGGTCTTTAGACCGATCGAGCGGTCATGGCAGACAAAGAGCAAAACAACTGTTGTAGAGAGGTCAATCAGAGAGGTCATCTTTCTTGTCAAATCTGTAAACATAACTTCAAACACCAAAAGTGCATCATATCAAATAATAACATATAGATTGAACTTTAAAAGATGTGTCACAGACTTGCCAACACTAGGAGTAAGATCATTAGAAGAAAATCCTAACATCCTCATCCCGTGTCAATAACTCCCTACAGAATTGTAGACACCAACTACCGTTAGAGGAAGTATTCCTGTATATATCTGGCTATTAAAGCTTCATTCTAAGTTAATAAGTTAAATAACCTTGGGAACTTGTCTTTTAGGGTATCAGAGCCTACCCATTTGTCACTCTAGAGACTAATAGAAGTTCCATCCCCACTGCTAAGAAACAAATTTCCTAGAAGATCTCCCTATATTTTGCTATCTTTAACACCCACCCTTAGAATCTCCTTCTAGGAGAGACCTTGCATCCCCTTTCATTCCATGACAAGATCCTACTTTTTGAGATCCCTACCCCTTCCTTAATCTCTTCTCAGTCTCTTCCATGGCCATTACTATTGATAAAATTTGTGCCTCATCACCTTTAAAATTTAAACCCATAAGCTAACTTATCTCTAAATCAATTCAGCTTCTCTTCTAATGATATTATTATGATTCAGGAAATCTTGATTTGAAAGAAAGGATTGTTCTAGAGAAAGCTAGTGTTTGTGTCCATTCTTTCTTTTCTTTCTGTTTTTCCCTGCCATCTCTATTTTTTAGACTAAGCAAGCCTAATTCAAACAAAAGTTTTTCCTTCTTTTTTCTTCCTCTTCTTGAAAGAAGCTGGACTTCCCCACCTTTTTCTATGTCTGCATATGTAGGCCCATTTTCATGCAAGTCCTCATCTGAACCATTTTCTTTAGAGATAACCCCGCCTTTAGCTGCCTCAGGTTCTAGGGGCTGCTTATATGCCATTGTTTCTCTCCCCTACTGGCTCCTTGAGTTTGACACTTTACTTCATCACATTGACCTTCCTTTTTTTGGTTAAATCCCTCTTGTATCTTTCAACAGACCCTCTGCGAGCTTTCTCTGGAAAATTTTCCCCAATCATGTTGCTATTTGAATCCTCGGCTTCAGCATTAGAAATAAACTTCTCAACTTGGCTCATCAATGCCATGTTCTCCATCTCTTGCCTTTCCAAGACTCCTTTGTTGGGATCTCCTAAGGGCTTATCCATAGCTGCTATGCTGGTTTGCTTTTCTTCATCCTCTTTTTCAGGTTCACATGCAGAGTTCTCACCGATGTAAGTGGGAAATTAGGACACAACAACCTTGGACTTAGCACATAAGACTCCCTTTTACCCAATGGATCTCCTCATAAAAACAATTTTTGGAATCCTTGTTCACTACATCTAATGGGATAAATGAACTTCCCAATCTTATGCTGGCAGAATTGATTAGTAGGATCCTCAACTTCAGTGGACACCAACACCATCCCAACTTCAATATCTTGCCTCCTACTTGTTCTCTCACCCACCCGAATCACCTCACCCCATTTCCCCTATTGTGGCAAAGGTGTTTTTATTCCAAGCATGTAATGGAACCCCTTCGATATATACAGGCCATATTCCTCGTAACTCCCCACGTAATCTACCTCAAACCAATTTGCCAACCAATCCTTAGTATTCGATAGGAAAGATCTTCGACTCTTCAATCTGTATATATAGTTTATAAAAATTTAATTAATAATTAGGCTCTATTTGTTTCGATGAAAAATATTTTTAACATTTTTTTTGTTTTTTCGGGTGTTTGATACGACGCAAATTAAAAGTCAACAAAAAATATTCTCTAAGCCAATGACTAATAGGTCAATTTTGGTAGAAAACGCTTTTCACTTTTTTTTATGGCTAGAAATATTTTTCACCCTTACCATCTCATTACTGTCACCACATCCAGAACTACTATTTTACCACCAATATCACCATTCTATGGTTTTGAGAGTCGAAGGTCGAGTGTCTAGGATTGTCGAGGGTCCAGGTTCAGGAATGGGGATTCAGTGTTCGAAAGTGAGGGGGTTTGGTTATGGGTCAAGATTCTAGTGTTCTGGCCTTTCAGAGTCTGGGGGTCTAGGGGTCCAAGGGTCAGGGGTCCAGGCATCGGGGGTCCAAAGGTTCGAGGTCGATAGGCCTGATGGCCCAGGGAATGGGGGTTAGCAAGATTAACTATTTTAGATATTGTCTTTTTAAGTAATTAATACATCATTTGTCTACAACGAATTGGACTATTAATAGTCTTCCGTATAAGAGGCCAATAAGAAGAAATTTATGGAAATTAGAATCCCATCCTCCTTGGATGACCTAATTCTCTAACTTTTATTTTATAAACGCTTCATCTTACTTTAATCAAGTATAATACAAATCATATCATATCATAGCATATATAATCCATTTTGCAATCTTCCAATATTAAAATAACATATAGAATCTTTATATAATATATATTATATACATTACTTGTAATTTTTATTTCTTTAATTTAATTCGACATATCGAAAGCGACCAGAGTTTCGTAAATAGAGATTAGCATTTTTTCTAAGATAATTATTTGGTGAGGATTTTGCTATTTAATCCTAGCAAAATAGCATGAGATTTCATGTGTGGATTTTGCTACAATATATGTATGTTCAAATATATTAAAATATATTAGATCATGGCCTTGTTTAGATTAAAATTTGAAATTGTCATGTATTTTTTTTTTGGGTAAATTACACTGGCCTTTCTTGAGATTTTGGTCAAATACAGTCAACCTCACTCTTTTGGTCAATTTACACTGACCTCCCATATAAGCTGAAATATTGTTACATAATAACCCAAACTGTTAGGATTCCATCCATGACCTTTTGTATCATTAATTACATAAAATTTTATTTTTATTTTGCCCCTCAACACAGAAATCTGCTTCTTCTTTTTTTTTTTTTTTTCTCTTTTTATAAAGTTTATAAAACTATAATTCTTTAGTTTGAATTCACCAGAGTAATTTACCGGCAATCGAACCCGTTCACTAGCTGCGTTAGGTCGTCAAAAAGGTAGTGAATGCTGTCGATCGAGAAATAATAGTACGCAAAGTAGTAGCTGTGTGTATACAGTTAATGAAAATAAAACTTCATTAATTGGGGTTTTGCGATTTAAGAGAGCGAGAGAGAGAGAGAGAGAGATGAGAGAGACCGAAAGAGGGAGAGATAGAAAGACAATCTGGCGGTGGAACAGTGACGAGGGGTTGCCGGTGGTGGTGGTCGGCGTGGATGGCGTGAACGACGGCGACGGCGACGGCCGTGCCTGGCTGTGTTGAGCAGCAGTGTTGGGGGACTTTGCAATTTAAGAGAGAGAGAGAGAGAGAGAGAGAGAGAGACCAAAAGAGGGAGAGATAGAAAGATAAATCGACGGTGGAATGGCAGCGAGGGGTTGCCGATGGTGGTGGTCGACGTGGATGGCGTGAATGACGGCGACAACGGTGCCGGCTGTGTTGAGCAGCAACGTTGGGGGCGTTTACGATTTAAGAGAGAGAGAGATATGAGAGAGAGAGAGACCAAAAGAGGGAAAGATAGATAGATAATCTGGTGGTGGAACGGCGGCGAGGGGTTGCCGGTGGTGGTGGTCGGCATAGATGGCACGAATGGCAGCGAGAATGGCGCCAGCGGTGGCCGGCTATGTTGAGAAGCAGCATGGGAGGGGGGGTTTGCGGCGCTACACGCTGCTTCTTCTTGCTCTCACTTTTTTTTCTTTTTGTTTCCTAACCCTAACTGACCCTACTTCAACCGTTAGATAATTAATGCTTGGGGATAAATTTATCTTTTGATCAATTCCGTTAATAACGTTAACTGCTAAGGGGTCTCAGTGTAATTTGTCCAAAAGAGTGGAGTTGACTATATTTGACCAAAATCTCATGGGAGATCAGTGTAATTTACCATTTTTTTGGACTTATAACTATTTTTTTTTTACTTTTTCGAATCATCTCGAGTTTGATGAAATAAATCAAAAAAAAATTAATCAAAATTTAAAAAAAGGTAGAATAAAAAATTATAATAAACTGTTAATGTAATTGGCAAGTTTTTGGGTGTTTTCACAAAACCACCAAGTGTCTGTATTTTTGTTTTGGGCTGGGTCGTTTTTTTGTTTTCATTATCTTGTGCATGACCCCTCTTTTTCTCTTCTTTTTAGCCTTGTTCTCCTCGGCGCTCGCTGAGCGCTCGAGGGGCGCTCGAGCGCTAGCATAGCACTTGTGGAGTGCTTGACAGGCGCTCAAGCGCTTGTTCTATGCTCAGTGGACAGAAGGGTCCACTCACTGAGCACTCTCTATGCGTTCGAGCTCTTTGTAACGCTCGTTAGATGCCTTTTTTGCACTTGAGCGCTAGACTCTTGTTGGTTGCCTTTTTCCTTTTCCAGTATGCCCCGCTCGCAAAGCGCCCTTGGAGCGCTTGAGCACTCTTAAGCGCTTGCCATGTGCTTGAAAGGCGCTCGAGCGCTTCATCATGTGCTTGAGCAGCGCTTGAACAGCGCTCAAGCGCCCTTGGCTAAACCCTAGGTTAAACCCTTTTTGGCACTTGCTAGGCGCCAGCAGCGCGCTCGAGCGCTCGCACGCGCTAGCAAGGCTCTTGAGCGCCCTAAGACTAATTTCTTGTCACCTTTGTGTGCAGTACATAAGCCTTAGCTCTTCTCGTTTTTAAACCACCAAAAAAATGTTGAGAGAGTTAGGAGTGACATTTTTGGCACCTCTTGTTTTTCCTACATTTTGTCAAACTCTTGTCTACTCCCTTGTAACAATCTAAGAGCCTTTGATCTTATTAAAGTGCACACACCACCTAGATTATGTTACTCTCTCAGACTCTACATTTTTCTACATTTTTGATCATTCATTCACACTTAAAACTCGCTCGGATTAGATATTAGCCATTTAGTTACTTTGATCGGGAAGTTGAAGCAGTTTTAATCTGTGAAATCTAAAAGAAGCTCGGGGAGCTGTCACAAGCTATAACGTTAGGTCGTCGTTAGATAACGGGTGTAAATCCTTTGTTCTTTTAGCTTGTACCTTTTTTATTCATAGTGAAAAGTGCTTTTTGTGTTGGTGTCGAGATTTTCATCCCGGAGTTTTACAATATGGTTTCCACGTTATATCTTGTGTTCAATATTCATAGATGTTCATTATTTATTCACATATGCAAAATAATCTTGTTAATTTTTAATTTAGCCATGGATTAACCTATTCACTCCCCCTCTAAGATTAATCGGGTTTATCTACCGTTTTTCAATTGGTATCAGAGCACGGTTATCTCGTTAACGGCTTCACCGCCTGAGATAGATTCGTTTTGTATCCATGAATTCTGAGTTAGGGCGTGAGGGCACCTCCACCACGAGGCCTCCCTACTTTGATAGCAATAACTACTCTTATTGGAAAGCCAGGATGAATGCCTTCCTAAAATCTATGGGAATTAGGATGTGAAGATCCGTCAATTACGGATATGAATCTCCCACCATTGAAGATCCCGCGACTAAAACTATTAGGTTGAAAACTGATAAAGAGTGGACTCATATTGATAATGAGTGTTCAGACTGTAATTACAAAGCCTTGGGTGCTATTCATAATGCTCTAAGTCCAAGAAAATTTAGTCGTATCTCTCAATGTGAGACTGCGAAGGAAGCATGAGATATCTTGCAGGTGACTCACGAGAAAACTCAAACTGTTAAGACTTCTAAACTTCAGATGTTGACTACTAGATTTGAGGAATTAAGAATGACTGAACATGAATCCTTCGACCAATTTTATTACAAGCTAAGCGAAATTGTTAACTCTTTCTTTGGTCTAGGAGAACCTCTCTCACCGTCCAAAGTCGTTCGAAAATTCTTAGATCGCCTGAAAGGTTTAAACCTAAAGTCACGGCCATTGAAGAGAGTCATGACATTGACTCTCTAAAAGTTGAAGAACTCGTGGGCAAGTTTCAAACCTATGAGATCAATCATCTGTCTAGTAAAAAAATCTCCTCCAGCTCAAGTAAAAGAATCGCCCTTAAATCCTCATTTGTTGACAACCATGAGTGTAATGATGAAGAGGATGAGCCAGATGAGGAAGAAGTCGCCATGTTAGTCAAAAAATTTAGAAAATTTGTGAAGTTCAAAAGGGAAAACAATTCTAACCAATCTTCTTCTAAATTTTCCATGTCTAATAAGAAATTCACCTCCAGTGGAAGTGATAGACGTGCGACTCCTCAAAATTCCAAGAGCCCTCAGGAAATTTAATCCCATGAATGTCATGGGTTTGGTCACATTCAAGCTGAGTGTGCCAATACCCTGAAGAAGAAAGAAAGAAAAAGTTTCACCGTAACTTGGGATGATGACAGTGAAGAAGAAGAACCTGAACAGAGTACTTCTGAAGATAAGACTGAAAAATCTAATCTTGCTGCTCTTGTTGCTACCCTAGATTCTTCAGACCCTCCTGAGACCTCCATTGACCCAAAACTCTCAAGTGAGAGTGCTAAGATTGACGAATCTCTGAACTCTGAGTCTCTGAATGAGACGAGTGAAGAGGAAGGAGGTAATGAGGAAGATAAAATTGAGTCCATTCATAAAGCGTATAACGAGCTTATTAAAGAGTGCTTAAAACTCAAAAAGAAGAAATTGAAGGTCAAGTCCAAATCTAAATCTTTAGAAAAAAAAAATGAGTTTCTCAAGACTGAACTGACCGAGAAGAACTTAAATATCAGTAACCTCAAGTCTTCAAAAGCTAAGCTAGTTGACAAATTTGCCAATATTGAGCAAGAGAGACTCGAGTATCTTAGAGAATTGACTAGCGACAGAACTAAAATTTCTAACCTTGAAAAAGACCTCAGTGAAGTTAGCTCTATGATGAAATGAAGTGAAGCGGCTATTCGGATCATCAAGTTACCCTCCACATTTAGAAATAAGAGTGGTCTTGGCTATTTAGATCATCATTCACTAAAATCCAAGATCTCTAGTGATCTCAAGAAAATTGTGTTCGTCAGTGCGTTTTGTCCTCCTCCCGTTCCTATC
>JAULJZ010150363.1:0-10053 GCA_032270985.1 Heliamphora pulchella | reverse complement strand
CTTCCCCATCCCCCGCCCCCTCGTCCAGCCACCCCTTCTCTCTCTCTCTCTCTCTCTCTCTCTCCCCCCTGTGGTTTCTGCCCGCCCCTCCACCGCGCCACCACCGTAGGCTTACTGGGCACCACCACTGTCCCAAATGCACCGGCGGTGAGGGGTCTGTGGGACGGAGAGAGAGAGCGGAGAGAGGGGGAGAGAGAGGGACGGAGAGAGAGAGAGTAGAGAGAGGAGAGAGGAGAGAGGAGACAGAGCAGAGGGGGAGAGGGAGAGAGAGAGAGAGAGAGAGAGGGGAAGATTGTAGAGAGAGATGGCAGAGAGAGGGAGGGGCCGTTCTTCTTCATTTGTTTTTTGTTTTTTAGCTATTACACTCACAATTAATTGTAAAATATAAATTATTTCTCGATCAACAACGTTCACTACCCTTTTGACAACCTAACGCAGCTAGTGAACGGATTCGATCGCCGGTAAATTACTGTGGCGAATTCAAATCGAAGAATTATTGTTTTATAAATTTTATAAAAAAAAAAGAAGAAATGGCTGTTGAAGGGCAAAATTCGAATGAATTTAATGACATAAATAGTGCCTAACGGAACCCTAACGGTTTTGGTCAGTTTGTAACAATATTTAAGCCTGTAAGGGGTGTCGGTGTAATTATCCCAAACGTGTGGGTTTGACTGTATTTAACCGAAATCTCAAGGGAACTCAGTGTAATTTATCCAAAAATCAAACTAATGGAGTTGAAAATATTCCCTCCTTTCTCAAAAATAGATAAAGAAAAAACTAAATTATTTTTTGTAGTAGTATGAGAAAAACACACCTGTCTAATAAAAAAAATTAACTAAGAGATGAAAGGATAGAAAAATAAAATGGTACCCATAAATCAAATCTCTTGCCTCTCTCTCTCTCTCTCTCTTCAAACAGTTATCACAAAAATGTTACCCAACAATCCACCTTACCCCAAAACTTTCAAACCAAGAACAATTATCACACCAAAAAAGGTAAAATAAGCAACACTAGAGTATAAAAAAAATTGTAATAATTATTACCAAAATGAGATCAAGCAACACACCTGATCGAGCAATATTAGCAAAGCACAAGAATTAAGTTTGAAGAAAGTTTCTAAGATGAACAGATTATTTTTCAAAGATGCATTTACGATGTATAAAAAACTCATAAAAAATGAACAGCGGCACTCGTAGCGGTGGCGCAGTAGGCATGGGGACGTTCGTTGGGTGCCATGATGAACAACGGCGGCACAAGCGGCGGCGGCGCAATGGATGACAGCAACGCAAAGCGGCGTTAGCGGTGGCGGCGGCGCAAATAGCCTGAGCGCCTGCGACGCATGGTGAAGAAGAAAGGGTTGAGGGAAAGGGGTCATGCTCGCATACCCAACAGCGGTATTAGTACACGATGCCCCAAAATTGTTTTGAGCCATTGGATTTTTAAATTTAATTTACCCGTCTAATGTTTAAAATTAACAACACGTGGGGAGGAAGGAGTATCCTGATGGTGGCGCTCAACCTACGCTTGAGCACACGTTGGGCATGATTTCTAGAGACATAATTTTGGTGTTGGTGCCAGAATCTTGCATGGCGACGATATTTCAATCGTCACTCAAAAACTATCAGCGATGGAAAAATTCCGTCGCAAAAACTATTAGCGACGAAAATTTTGCTTTTTTTACAATGGCTTCAATATTGTCACAAATGGTTAAAAAAAGGTTTTTTTAGCGCCAGCTTCTGTCCCTAATGCCCAACTCGCGCTCAAGCACCGGTTGGTCTCCATTTTTACAGACTATTTTTCAAACAAACGTATCTTTATCATTAGAATTTCAAATTGAGTCGTTCTTGTACTTAAATTGAAGCCTCAGAAGTCTACTTTCCAATGGTTCTACTCTCATGTCAAAAATCATTTTGTGAAAAACGTTATGACCAAAATAGTGAAGGTATGTCAGTTTTTCTTAAACACTTTTCACATGTTTTTGGATTGAACTTCTTTGCAAACATTATTTTCATCATCATTGGACTTTTTTTTTATCAAATTTCTTGTACATTAAGCTTTATGAATGAACTATCACCCTCAGATGTCTTTGTAACAATTATCCTCATACTTGCATTTCATAATAGCTAATGCAGTATCTAAAGGTGACCTTGATATGCACAAAGCAAGGCACCAAGGCAATGCCCAAGGCGACCAAAACATACCCAAGGCAATGCCTAGGGGTGCCCAAAACAAGGCCAAAGAGTTCCCAAGAGGTACCCTTTGCATGACTAAAACATGACATCGTGTAGTAAAAATTATTACAATGAATTGTAAAAGTTGTCATATACAATGATAAAAATGTTATTATTCACGTTTTCCTTTTTACTGAAAACACTTTTGATAAACGCATTTTTAGCTTATATATACTTGCACAGAAAGCATGTTTACTATTCACGTTTTCATGAAAATGCTTTTGATAAACCCGTTTTTAGTGTCAATGTAATTGCAAGCCAATCGTTTTTATTATTCACATTTTCGTTTTTATGAAAAGCACTTTTGGTAAAAATGTTTTGCATGTAAATACTTAAAAAGAAAATGTTGTTACTAAAAAAAGGATTTGATATCTGGTGTAAGTTTTACAAAGAAAACATTTTTAGTAAAAACGCTTTCTTTATTAAAACATTTTTAGTAAGCACGTTTTTCATGTAAATATTTGTAATATTATATAAGTTTAAAAATTCCTATTGCATACCCAATGATCTAGAGGTGCCCTTGGCATGCTCAAAGTAAGGCACCAAAGCACCCAAAATATGCCCAAAGCAATGCTTAGGAGGGCCCGAGACAAGGCCAAAGGATTCCCAAGAGGTGACCTTGGCATGGTCAAAACATGACACAGTGTAGTCAAAATGATCATTATAAGAAGTAAAAGTGGTCAACTATCAAAAGCCATTCCCGATGTAGCTATTATGTGCTCAATATAACAATCAAAGGTGCTCTTGGCATGGCCAAATCAATACCTAGAGGTGACCTTAGCATACACAAAGCAAGGCACCAAGGTCCCACAAATTGTCACATGCTGTACTGATCAAAAGTATTCTTAGAAGATGAGTTTCATGGTGGACCTCATTTTTAATGGATGGAATAATCACAAGTAGTAAAAGTGTTAATGATGAGAAGTAGAAGTTGTCACATGCTGTGATAAAAAATATTCTTAGAAGATGAGTTTCATGGTAGACCACATTTTTAATGCGTGGAATGATTACAAGGACTAGTAAAAGTGTTTATGCAGTGTAGTATAATTGGTCATATACACTGGTAAAAGCTATACTTAGGGAATACACACGAAATATGACATTTCGTGGTAGAAATAGTTATGAAGAGTAGTAAAAGTGGTCATATATAGTGGTCAAACTTCTATATGTGCTAGCTTTTCATAATTAAATATTTATTTAATGGTACGATAATCACACTGGGTAGTAGAAATGTTCATCTTGTGGCGTAAAAGTTGTCACATTTTGTGGTAAAAACTATACTTAGACTTGTTTTTCATGGTGAACCTCCGTTTTAATGTGTTGAATGATCACATGGAGTAGTAAAAGTGTTTATCCTGTGTAATAGAAATGTTCATATGCGATGTTAAAAATATAGTTATGCTTGCTTTTTAAAATGGTAAGAATTATACTTGTGCTCTTTTACTAAAAACGTTTTGAAATATTACCAAAGAAAGTGGTATTCACAAACACGCTTTCAAAACCATTCTCCAGTGTAGCTAACACATGCGCAATACAACAATCAAAGGTGCCCTTGGCATGGCTAATGTAACACTCAAAGGTGCCCTTGGTATGCACAAAGCAATGCACCAAGGTGCCCAAAAGTGAAGCATGGACCTTTGTTTGCTCACATGGAATGGCAAGGTCACATCGAGTAGTAAAAATGGTCATCTTAAGGAGTAAGTATGGTCACATCCAGTGGTAAAAGTAAAGTTGTGCATGGACCTTTATTTGCTCACATGGAATGGCATGGTCACATCAAGTAGTAAAAATGGTCATCTTGAGCAGTAGGTATAGTCATATTCAGTGGTAAAAGTAAAGTTGTTCATGGACCTTTGCTTGATTTAATGAAATGGCATGGTCACATCGAGTAGTAAAATGGTCATCTTGAGGAGTAGGTATGGTCACATCCAGTAGTAAAAGTTAACTTGTTCTTAGACCTTTGTTTAATCACATGAAATGACATGGTCACACCGAGTAGTAAAAGTGGTCATCTTGAGGAGTAGGTATGGTCACATCCAGTGGTAAAAGTTAACTTGTTCTTGGTCCTTTGTTTGATCACATGGAATGGCATGGTCATATTGTCACGTCCCAAACTCCGGGTAACGCGAAAAGCCCACAAACAACCACCAAAATTGCCTAACAAGGCGGATGAAAAACCATAAAGCCAAGATAGGGCTAAAACCCTTGTAAAATGCACTACGAGGTTTTATTTGATTTAAAAGAGTAGCCCAAAGGACTACGGTTATGGCCCCAAAAGCCAAGCCTTGAAAACAAAATACATATTTTGGATAAGAAAATCTTTTATTTTGAAAAGAAGCTTTGGCCATTCCAAAATCTCTCTCGAAGCACAAGAGTTTGAATGAAGCATAAACCATTTGAAAATCTCTTTTCGCAAACCGTTGAACCAACCAACGAAAATCATAATAAGAAACTACGAAAAATAACAACCAACCCATGGTTCTCTCGAAAGCAATAAATCATGCATACATCCATTAGAAATACATATGCTTTACAGCATGTTACATCCAAACATGAACCGTATACAAGGTATAAACTACCTATCAAGACAAAACAAAAGTCTTGTCATCAGTCACCTTCGGACACATCAAGGTCAATCTACAGGACCACGTTCACCTGAAAAATGTTTTAACAAAATTCCACAATGTGAGCCAAAACCCAATAAAAACAGACTATAAAGCCGTAAAGCAGGATATGCAATCATATAACATAAATTTGACTCCACCACACGAGCCTCTGTGAGACCCTAACCCATTTTTTTTCAGCGTTTTCGACACGCGTTTGGTGTTTTCGTCTTAACATGTTCATACGTGTTTATATACATGTTCGGGTTTAGATATGCATACGGGGTTGATTTTCGGGGCCGTTAGGCGCTGTGTGTTGGAGGCAAGACTGCTAAGATCATTATTTTTGCAAACAATTTTTGGTAAAAAATTAACAGGACGGGCAAATGCCGAAACGGGTTCTAGATAAAACTTTTGACGTCAAACGATCAAAAATAAAACTCATGCAATCAAAGTTAATTTAGAAGAATAACTTTTGTCGATCGATTCTTTAACTACGATTTGATTCCGAGTTGAAGCTCCTATCAGATCTTCTACTGTATTCTCTTATGCGATCCTCGAACATAGTGTGGGTTACGGATTATCGAGAATTTATACTGACAGAACCCAGATATATTTAGTCTTGAAAGACAAATTATGATCTATAAAACTGGTTCAGCCTACCGCATATATATAGGGTTACAGCAAGGACCTGGGGAGTAATTATGAGTAAGACTTCTAATGGAACACAGATACCTACCAGCGGTTTCTGCAATTTTCATAAATCACTGAATTATAGTCCACATCACTAAAGAACTATAATTGCACTTTGTCCATAATCTCAAGGCCATCTAGCATTGAGCTCTTGTTATTAAATGCTTACCATTTCCCCCCACGTTAAGATTTTTGATACTCGCCAATTAAATTTAATTATTGATAATTTAATTTAATCCGCATCTTGATATTCTTTAAACCCTTTCGCTTAACTTATTTGACTGCCGGATAATTAAATCCACTTATAGGATTTGGCCCGATTAAAACTTATAAACTTTTTTAAGGAGGTATTGTCAATCCCAATCTTTCGGGACGTAGATTCCGTCAATAATTAATATTCACCATATAAATAATACCACTATCTCACTCACTGGGAATATAGACCTATATAAGATCGCACCCTCTAATGAATTAAAATAACAAATATTAAATATATACAAATCAATAATTATTTCAGGATTTAGAGAATAAGCACTATTCATAATAACCTTTGGGTGTGAATTAATTTATATAGTTAGTATAAAATTAATTACCCTAATGTCTCATTCAATACACACAAAGTGTAATAGCATAGAGAGTCGGAACAATAGACGATGCTATTATCTGTTTTCCGTAACCAAGACATGCCTATTAAAACTCTGTGCTACAGTCGTACCGATGGTATGTCTATTTCCATTTAAACTGTGAACATAAAACTTATATTCTGCAAGAACCTAAAATCTGATTTTCTGTGTGTAAGTCATACTCTACACACCAGATTAAATACTATACAGAATATCGAACATCCATACATAACATTAAAAAATTAATACACACATATTGCTCATAAAGATTCTCATAAAATGAAAAATTAATTTTATTAAAAAAAAATTAAATACTAAAAACATAGTTTTCAGTATACCAACCATAATAATCTTCCACTTATACTCAAAATTATTCTGTTATACATCTGACTCCTATGCCCTCTACATAACTATCAAAAGTCTTAACTGATAAGCTCTTTGTAAAAGATCTGCAAGGTTATCTCCTGATGCAAGTTTTATGTCTGACTAAAAATTTGAGTCTGTGTACCCCAAAGGTACTAGACTGTCTGTCTGGTAAACCAACATATAATCCTTAGTTATTTTCAGGTACTTGATTATATATTCTTTACCGCAATCCAATACTTCTGCCCTGAATTAGACTGATATCTGCTAACCATGCCAACAGCAAAGCAGATGTCGGGTCTAGTGCAAAGCATAACATACATGAGACTTCCTATTACCGAAGCATAAGAAACCGCATTTATCTTCTCTATCTCATCAGGTGTTTTAGGATACTGATCCTTGGATAGAGTGATTCCATGCCCCAAGGGGAGAAACCCTTTCTTGGAATCCTGTATGCTAAAATGAGCAAGGATATTATCGATATACTTTGCATGTGATAAGCCCAATATTTTTTTTTTTCGATCTCGCACAAGCTTGATCCCAAGGATGTGACTGGTTTCTCCTAAGTCCTTCATATTGAACTACTCAGATAACCATACTTTATCCGTAGATAATGCCCCCACATCGTTTTCGATGAGCGAGATATCGTCTACATAAAGTACTAAGAAGATCACCACGCTTCCGTCACGCTTCTTGTATACACAGGACTCATCCGGACTTTGATCAAAACTATAAGACTTTATAGCTTGATCAAACTGAGTGTTCCAAGACCTCGATACTTGCTTAAATCCATAAATGGATCTCTTAAGCTTGCACGACATGTGCTCCCGACCCTTTGCAATGAATCCGTTTAGTTGTATCATATAGATATACTCGTCAAAACTTTTGTTAAGAAAAGCTATCATGACGTCCATTTATCAGATTTCGTAATCGAAATGTGCGGCAATGGATAAGAGAATCTGGATAGACTTAAGCATGGCTACCGGTAAAAAAGTTTTCTCATACTCGAGCCCTTCTTTCTGAGTGAACCCTTTAGCAGCAAGCCTAACTTTGAAGGTTTTAACCTTCCCGTCTACTCCTCTCTTCCTGTTGTAGATCCACTTGCATCCAATGGATTTTATTCCTTCGGGTGGTTCTACAAGTTTTTAGACCTGATTAGAATACATAGATTCTATCTCTGAATTCATAGCCCTTTGCCAAAGATCTGCATATTTATCTTGTAGTGCTTCATTGTAGTTACATGGCTCGGTATCCAGTTCTGCAGGGATCCTATCAAAAGACTTTCCCAAGAATCATATTCTGGTCAGGTTGATAAACAACCCTCCCACTACGACGAGGCACTACCTGTGTTTGTGTATTAGTAGTAACAGGCTGTGCAAAATCTGAACCATGTACATCAGCACCCTGTTCTTGATTTGCACCTGTCCCGATAATCCTCCCACTACGACGAGGTAATGGAATATCAGTGACTTGTGGTTCTTCTTCCGTTCTACTAGTATTTCTTCTAAGTTCTTCTAGAACAATTTTGCTATTGGGCTTGTGATCCATAATATAATTCTCTTCCAAGAATCGGGTATTAGTGTTAACAATGACCTTCTGATTCTTATAATTATAAAATAGACCACCATTCGTTCCCTTGGGATATTCTACAAAGAAACAGACTTTCGTCCTTGGTTCCAACTTATCCGCATTTTTTTCAGCACATGTGCTGGACACTCCTAAATTCGAATGTGTTTCAGACTAGGCTTACGCCCGGTCCACAATTCTGTGCGAGTAGAAGGTACTGACTTAGAAGGTACCAATTTCATAATGTAAGCCGTTGTCTCTAAAGTGAGTTCCCAAAATTTGGTAAACCTGAATAACTCATCATTGACCTTACCATCTCCATAAGAGTCCTATTCCTTCTTTCTGCTACACCATTCTGCTATGGAGTACCAAGTGTAGTCAACTGGGATGTAATCCCCTCTGATGATAAGTAGTCCTTAAAACTCTTTCAAGAGCTATTCCCACCACGGTCGAATCGTAGTGATTTGATACTTTTACCCAAGCACTTCTCCTTCTCCGCCTCCGCCTTGAATTCTTTGAATTTCTCAAAGCATTCAGACTTGTGGTGCATCAGGTAAATGTATCCATACTTTGAGTAGTTATCAATAAAACTGATGAAGTACTCAAAGCCACCTTTAGCCCAGATTTTTATAGTACTACACACATCAGAATGAACTAGCTCCAACGGTTCTTTAACTCTATAGCCTTTGGCCGAAAAGGGCCTCTTGGTCATCTTACCCTCTAAGCAAGATTCACTAACTGGAAGTACCTCCACTTCTAATGAACTCAAAAGTCCATCTACTACTAGTCTGTTTATCCTTTTTAGATTAATATGACCCAAGCGTAAGTGTCAAAGAAATATTTAGTTCATTAAAGAAATAAACTTTCTCTTATATTGTAAATTAGATATGTTATTAATTTCAGTTAGTTGCAGTGTATGAGATATTGGAGTAATAATATAAAATTATCCACCAATGTACCAGAACAGATACCCCGTTTATTATCCTTAATAACTACAGAGTTATTAAAATAAACAAAATATCCATCTGTAACCAATCCAAAAACGGAAACTAAGTTCCTTCTAATGGCAGGTACATAAAGATAATCTCTCAATATTAATACCTGATCTCTACCAAAACTGAGAGTGATATTTCTTATTGCAACTGTTGTTACCTTTGTATTATCGCCCATGGGTAGGTAAATTTTTCCATCACTAAGTTGTTGGATTTCCTAGAACCCCTGTAATGAATTACAGACATGATTAGTGGCTCTCGTATCTACACACTAGGTACCAGTAGATAATACCACTAAACATGTTTTCACAACCAGCGAACAGAAATTATCATGTTTGTTCTTCCTTCTAAGAAATACTGAGCAGAGCTTTTTTCAGTACCGGGTCTGATTGCAGTGAAACATCTGCCTTTCGACTTTTTCACACCAGTTCGTGGCCCACTAACTACCCTGAAAAATGTGTCTCCTTATTTCTGAACATTTTTCTTCTTCATGCCTTCCGGGCCCGAGGAAGAACCTTTTTCTGTAACAGACATATTTTCTGGTATTGAAGGAATACCATTTGTAGTTAAAGTTATTTTCAAGTTATATTTCTAGTCAGCATAATTTGGTCTCGTAAATTTGTTTTCTTTGAGTATTGAAGCGAGTAGGTTGAAATCTATTTTAATCCTGAGAATCACATAATTAAATAAAATCATTAATTATGATGAGCAAAACTTTGAATTTATTTAAATTTAGTTTCCTCTACCATTTTAAAATTAATTCGTTAGCAGCCTGGTAACCCAAGAATAGCATGCCACGATAGGTGGACGTCTACTATCCTTCGTAAGACCAGACAGGCCAATTCCTTTTAATTTTACTATCTAGGCAACTGACCATACCAAGTAAAATTAAATAGCTAACATAATTTTGGTCCAGCATATAATAGCAGTGACTCAGATGGAGAGGATACTATTATATACAGCTAAGTGTTAACCATCACCT
>JAULJZ010150362.1:0-10053 GCA_032270985.1 Heliamphora pulchella | reverse complement strand
ACTAGGTCAACTCCTCATGCTCACCTGAAAAGGTTTTATAGCAAAATCCCACACCGTGAGCCGAAGCCCAATAGAATATTGACAATAAAGCTATAAAGCAGGCTATGCAATTATACACACACGGGCTTAACCACGGGAGCCAAAAAGGTTTTCCATGAAAACCTCAAGTTTTTTGTCAAACTATCTCGAGTCTCAAAAAGGTTTTATCTCATAAAATTCCACATTTTTCATCATTCAAACTTTGCATATCATCCAAACAGATATCATGCCACAGTTAAGGGAAAGCTGTAAATAAATAGTAAGCTCCACTCAGGCCACTTAGCTGAGCAGAAAGATATAAATGTAGTCCTATGTACGGACTCTGCCACACAGACAAAGGTAACAACTATAGACTCTCGTCCATTACCCTCGACCCGTAGGTTTAGTAATGACAAGTTCTATACGGAGTTACAACAACAACGCCATTAACGGAGGCAACCGACATAGTTTACGGGGTCACACCCGAGGGCACTAAGCACACACACAACCACTTAGTTTACGGGATCACAACTGAGGGCACTAAGCACCCACCAACCTTATTTATGGGGATTAACCTGAAGGCACATAGGGACCTACTCTGTGCACGTTTTCGAAATTACACCGAGGAGCAATGGAATCCCAACTCAACACACTCACACACTGTCACGGTACATCTATGGAGAACATTTCAAAATCCACCATAGCTCAACTATGAAAACCCGCAAAATGATTTATACAACACATGTATAAAAGGAGATCCAATCCATCAAAATGGAGATCTAAAACCATTTCCAACAAAACATTTAAAAAGGATGAGACTCAATCTCGCAGGTTAGCTCCAAACCTCAAAAATCACGTTTTTTACTGTTTTCACCAAATATCTTGTTTTCAAACCTCTTTTGAAAATCACGAATGTCAACACACCCGAATCATGTATAAAAATCGAGAAAAGGCTTAAAACCAACTTTTTACCCAAAAACTAAGGTTTACACATGAAAATCACGTTTGATGCATTTCTACCCGGTGAAAGTATACACAATTACATATATCACCCTAATACAGCAGTAGGGTCTAGAATTCTACATCGGAGAGTCAAGAACTCGGCGTCTCAAAACTGAACGGCGTCAGAATGAGAATCCGACCGGATGCATACGAAGCCCTCGGCCCCGATAGCAAGGATCCACAAAGGAATCAACAACAAACCAAGCCCCAAGCCCTCAAAGCTAGAGAGAAGGCAGAGAAAAGGGTTTTTTAGCCTGGAAGCAAATGTTTGAAACAAATATCTCAACCCACTGGATATTTATAAGCAACGAAAAATCACACTGTTCAGTCGACCGAACCACTGAGTTTAGTCGACCGAACTCAAAAAAAAGGGTCCAGTCGACCGAATCCACCCCATTAGTCAACCGAACTTAAGGCCAGAAGCGTACTGGAATATGTTGTGATTTTTCAGCCCAAAAACCAACCCAACCAACCTAACCAAGGTCCGAGAAAGCATAAAACACATTTACACATGCTTTTCTACAACTGTAAAGCATAAATCATGCATCGATACTGTCATATATAGGAATAAAAACGTCACGTATACAAACAACTCAAAATTACAAGGTTCAGGGTCTCATAACTTATATTCTAGTCCAGATATAACATGACCCAGATACACCACTCGATCCAACCAAAAGTCACACTTTTAAAATTTTGCATAAACTAGTGCTTCCTCAGGATCTAGAAAAAAAATCTTCAAGTGTTCCCTATATCCCTCCTCACTCCGAGAGTATACCCGAATGTCGTCTATGAACATAATTACGAATTAGTCTAGAAAGCTTCTAAACACCCGATCCATTAGGTCCATAAACACAGCAGGCGCATTCGTTAACTAGAATGGCATCACAACAAATTCATAATGCTCGTAACGAATCCTAAAGGCGGTCTTGGGTGTAACTGACTCCCACACTCTCAATTGATGATATCCTGCCCTCAAGTCTATCTTTGAGAACTCTTTGGCTCCTTGCAGCTAGTGGAACAAGTCGTCTACTGTAGGCAAGGATGCTTGTTTTTAACGATTACCCTATTCTATTGTCGATAATTTATACGCATCCTCAGCATTCCATCCTTCTTTTTCATGAACCGTACAGGTGCTCCCAGTGGTGAGACACTAGGTCGGATGAATCCTTTTTCTAATAATTCCTAATTCTAAAATCTCTTACCATCATCACTCAATCCCTTCACAAATTCTCTACCAACTGAACCAAGATCCACATTCGTACTTTAACTATTTCATCTTACCTGCATTTTACCAAGACACTCGATTCACTCAAGGCCAATTACAAAAACCTTACCCATTAATTCGTATAGTTTCACTTATGCTTCCACTATTCTCATCCAAATACTTATTCCTCCTCCGTACTCACACTAAATTGCTTTGCAACTCCACCAAAAATAATAGAATTATATTACCCTTCAACTTCTCATACATAGAGTTCACACATGTCTATGAGAAAATTCCTTCTCTATACAAGTAACATTTATGCACTAATCTAAACAAGTTTGCCCAAATGGGTCACATCATAAAAGGTTTTTGAAAGCAATTTCCTTGCGACTCACACCGATACCACAACAAAAATCGAATACCAACTCCATATGAGTTACACAGTCTAGATGTTAAACGAATATAAATAAATATATAAGAACCTACCACATGAATAACTCGGTCTGTTAAAAAAAAAGCACTCCACTGCTCAACCAATTTTCAGCATCAACGGGACTAACTGTTTCATAAACTCCTTGGTACCTAAATCCTTAAATTATTTATCTAAAGAGTTTACCGGTCCTTCTGGCCCGCATTGCAATTCATCTTGTGCTATGTTCACCCGTCTTGCGTAGTTGTTCACCTTGAAAACCGTCATCCTGGTTCTAATCTGAAAACTTAGTCTCTTCTTAAACTTTCTACACCTTGTCTCCTCATCAGGTATAAGCTGGGTGGCATATTGTGACAACTCTGTAAACTTCATCTCGAATTTTGCTACAGTCATCCTTCCTTATTCCAGGTCGATGGATTCTTACTCCTTCTCATGCTTATAGTTTATAGGTTAATGTCGAATGTTTTCTCAAAATGATCCCAAGTGATTTTCTGGGGTACGAGAGGTACAACTCCTGGCATCTGCATTTTCAGTAATCGCTCTATGGCTTCCCACCAGTGATACGCTTCTTCTCTGAACGTAAAAGCTATGAAGTCAATCCTATTATATGCATCTACCTCCAACCTATCCAGAATACGCACAACATCCTTCAACCAGTTTTCTACTTCGACAGGGCTAAGGGTTCCTGTGAACTCCTTTGCAGCCAGATCCTTAAATTATTTGATTAAGGGGTTACTGCTCCTCTCAACTTGCATTGTGATCCAACTCGCGTTCTATTCGGTCTGTCTTACGATCGCCTCCAACATCCTAGCGGTTAGGTCAGGTTCTATCGATCCCATTTGTGGAGATTCTTCTTGTCGTGCCTTATTATACTGGTTCGGGTTGAACGACACTCCGTCTGAGTTTCTCTATGATCCTTCCTATTGTCGAAAAGCTATGACTTAGGGCTCGACAAAGGAGTCCAACTTATAAACATAAGGATAAGACTAAACTATATACGAAAGGTTTTAATGACACAAGGGTTGTCCCTCTTAATCTGATTACATACCTAGACTTCGCAAAATGTTAGCAACACAAGGCCCCTCCCGGGTTATCTCCCCAGTCTGATAACTTGCTTAGACTTCCAATTAGGACCCTACGTCTACAGAACACATTTCCTAAATGGAACTCAAAGTTGGTTAGTCAGATGCCCGAAGGCAAATGTATGACAACCCTAGGCTTAAACCAATATTCTAAACAAATTGCGAGATGACACGCTTAACCTATGGTCCACCACAGACTACACTCTGACAAGTTCACAGAACCTATAACGTAGGGCTCTAATACAAAAATGTAACACCCCACTCTCGCAAGACACCAAACTTGTACAAAGGGATGTGATCGCACTGCAGACCTGTGGCCAAAGATCTAGACAAGGGATAAAGATATTAAGAAACCAAACAAGAGCTTCTAAGCAATCACATCACCTTAACGTCAAAAGAGGTATACATGAGTCAGTAGGGATTCGCCATCCTAAGGGTATACATTACTTCTAAAGCATCAAAAACCTTCTTGGGTGTTTTACATGAAGCTTTGCCAAAACTAAAAACTAAACAAAAGAAAACCTAACCAAAACGATTCCTAACACCAGAAGCAAAACTACTCGACGACGCCTGTGGTGGACCAACTCCTAACCGTTCCTGGTATCTGCAACCACAGAGGTTATAGGAGAGCGCACTTAGCATTATCACGAACAGAAGAGACAATTATTTAGTTAAGGATAACTAAAAACTCTTTTTAAAAATATTTCATCTCATTTTCCATGAAAATATAGATACTAATGCATTTTCTTGAACATGGAAACATCACAGATTATACAGAATCTTCTTAATATGGCAAACTGAAATATGTTCCTGGCTCAACCGCCACAAATTTAAAATGCATGACCACTTTCTCAATTATAGACTCAAACCGCAACAGTGCCCAAGTAGTTATCAACCTCACGACCGGGAGTTCCGACGGTACCATAACCTTAATTCTCAATGCACGGATAGCAACGTGATGGAATGAGAGCCACTCTCCACCAAGCACGAGTGGTATATGCTATAACCGGGACTTAGCTCGCAAAGTCTTTAAGGCAAAACCCCCGCTCAATGAGAAACCTCACCTATAGGGACAACAACACCCATAATTGGGTAACCACCCCTAATGGGATATAAAGAGCCGAAAACCCTTATAACTTGGTACTTTGGAACAACCACACAACATTAACCATAATTTTATAATAACATTATGCTAGCTCAAAATATCATGGATAACACACTTGAATTAAAAACATCATGGATTTTAAAAACAACAGGTTCATATGTTCGCCAAATTGGTTATAATTCAAAACATAAGCTTCAAAGCATTTTCATGCATCATTTACATAAACTCAAGTTCAAGATAATAGCTAAGCACTCTCACCTTGTATTATATGCATATGAACCGAGCCTCCCCCGGCAAGCTAAGCAGAACCCCCAGGTTCTACAACCTTTGTGCCTAACAAGCAAAACATGACTCGACCGTTAACATGGAATCTTTTCCTTTTGCATGTGAAATTAAAACGATTCGAACCAATGGCCAATCCTTTACTTGTTTAAGGATTTAACTTAACCATTTATTATTCTTTTCCAATCATTAAATTCCAAGGTACCACAACATTTTGAGGTATTTAGGGGTATCAACAAAACTTCAAATGAGCCCATTTTTAGGTATGTTCTAGTGTAACATGTCCCCTACAAATTTTATGTTTAGTTCTAAGGCTAGTTATTTTGAACAAGTTAGAGTTTTAGGCCATTTTATAAAATAGGTTCTGTTAGCTGCCAAAACTCAGTGGATCCGATTTTGGACAGAGAGTTTGAAACGGTTTTGAGGACTATCCCGAGGTATCTAGGTTCGATTTTTGGACAAAAAGTATTTTAATATGTTGGCTACAATGTTCATGTAGACCACGTTTGGAGTAGGTAACTAAAAATAGGGATTTTGGGCTACACAAAAATATGTGACAGAGGTGTCTTTTGAGGGTTAAAACACAACAAAAAGTGTTCAAACCAATTTTGGATGAAAGATAACACAAAAACATAGGTCTGGACATAAAGAACACACTTATAGCACTTTTTTACATTGCCTTATGATGTTCCAATGATCAGAGAAGAAAGCTCAAAATGCCCAAAACTCTGGCCTATTTTGGTTCTAGCCTCTTAGTGTCTTGTGTGTAAGTTTCTAACCCATCTTCTTTGTATACATGTGTTGTACTTCAATATATCAATGTTCCAGAACTTATAGAAGTGGTCGAACCCATGGAAAAACCCACACCAACTCACAACTACAACATTTCTACCGAACAGTCCCAAAAATCTAACCATAACACCTTTATTTTTTAGTTTTTGGTTCTTGATCTTAGATTTGTGTTTGAAAATAATGAAAGAAGTATTTGATATGTATAAAACTAGATCTGTAACCTTGATTACCTTGTTTAGTTGTTTCTTGGTGATGGAAAACCTTGGACTTAGCTTTTAAGTTCCGTGGATCATCCTCCTTCTTCTTTCTTCTTCTTTCTTTTTCTTACTTCTCTTTTCTTCTTCTTCTTCTCTTTGCCTCTCTCTCTCTCTCTTTCTATCTATATGCACAAAATTTTGAGGAAGAAAATGTGGGTTGGGTCCCCTTTATAGCCAAAGGTCAAATAGGATGCTTCCTAGGAAGTTTCCTTAACTACGGGTTAACTAACTTTAGTTACTTTAAATTAACATGAGTTTATGAAACTTAACCACCAAGTTTTGGCACATTCTCCTAGGTTAGCCACATGAGTGTGTGTATATATATATATAATATTAAAATAATTTTCTTTATTTAATTATAGGAGAAAATTTGAGTATTTTCACATTAGTTCGTTTCTTGACTTTTCGAGCGTAACTCTTGTCTTAAACATCTTGGAATTATAACTTTGACTTCTTATCCTCAATATTAGGATCTTAGGTTCAAGATTTCGTTTCTTTTGAGATGCTATTTCTTTTTTTTATTCGTATCTTGAGTTCGGGTTATTACAATTTGGTTACATAGTGTATTGTGATGCATCGCATGACGGCTTAGGGTATGTCTTGATGTAGGAGGGCAAAGTTATGACTTATGGATCTCAGCAATTGAAGACGCATGAACAGAATTATTCGACACATGATTTTGAGTTGGCAGCCGTGGTTTTTTCTTAAAGGCATGGCGGCATTATCTGTACGGTGAGCATTTTGAGATTTTCTCGTATCATAAGAGCTTAAAATACTTGTTTACCTAGAAGGACCTAAATCTATGCCAGCGACGGTGGATGGAGTTTATGGGGGACTATGACTTTGATCTCCAATATCACCCCAGGAAGGCCAATGTCGTGGCCGACGCTCTTAGCAGGAGATCTCATGGTTCAATAGCTTCTATTGTCACGCGAGAGTGGGACAAGCTTAGGAAGGTTGGACAGTTTAATTTGTATCTTGGAGAGACTGAGAAGGGTGAGACCTTATTTTCAGTGGTTTCGCAACCTATGTTGATTGGCTGTGTTCTGGAGGCTCAACAGATAAATTAGGAAGCTCAGATATTTCGGGACTATGTGTCCAGCAGAGGAGACACCAAGGGATGGGTTGTGAGTTCGGATCAGAGTTTTAGGTTTGCTGAGAGAGTATTTGTGCTAGAAACGTGCCATAGTGATGTCTTAAGGAATTTCCACCATTCTTGTCTTACAATGCACCCAAGAGGCACCAAGATGTACCATGACCTTCACCATCAGTTTGGTGGAAGGAAATCAAGAGGGATGTGGTTCAGTTTGTTTCTCGATGCCTTGTCAACAAATGAAGGCAGAACATCAGAGGCCCGTAGGGTTGTTACAACTGTTGCCAGTATCGGAGTGGAAGTGGGAGAACATCACGATGGATTTTGTGTCTGGACTTCCTAGATCACCTAAGAGGCATGATGCTGCTTGGGTTGTGGTTGATAAACTAACGAAGTCTACACACTTTCTTCCCATTCATGTGAAGGATTCCGTGGATAAGCTGAGTAGGTTGTATGTCAGTGAGATTATTTAGTTACACGGAGTTCTTATATCTATTGTTTCCGATCGAGACCCTCATTTTACATCACGGTTTTGACAAAGTCTTCAAGTAGCTTTAGGGATAAATATATTTTTTAGCACTATTTTTCATCCTCAGACGGATGGTCAGTCTGAGCGTACTATATAGATTTTGGAGGACATTTTGAAGCTTGTGTGCTCGATTTTTGGGGATCTTGGGAGGATCATTTGCGATTGGCAGAGTTTGCGTATAATAATAGCTATCAGTCTAGCATTGGGATGGCACCTTTTAAGGCTTTGTATGGCAGATTGTGTTGGTCGCCGGTGTGTCGGGCAGATGCGGGAGAAATCACAGTTTTGGGACTCAACTTGGTGCAAAAAACGACGGAGAAGATCACTATGATTTGCTAATGCAGGCATTTTTTTTATTCGTGTGGTGTACCGGATATCTATTATTTTTGAAAAAATATTCTATATTTTTAAAAACAAGAAAAGCCAAGGTATCCGAGTGCATTTTTAGAAAAATGGAGTCTGCACTTCGGTTTTTGAGAAAAACTAAGAAAAACAAAAAGAATGTTGTGGGTCTTGAAAAATGTAACTAAAGAAAAAGAGAGTTCAGGGGCTAAGGTACAAAAAGGGAAGGTGTTAGGCACCCTTTTTGCCCAATCGTGAGGTTGGCCTCTACTTTGTCAATATTAGTTCTTATTGTAAACTTTTTAAAGGTAACATATACAGAACGGGAGGTTAAAGAGAGTTCAAACAAAAGAAAACAATGAAACAAAGTTCTAACTATGATTCCTAGGGTCATGTAACTTGGTTGTTATTTCTAGATATGCCACACGTATTATTTGAGTAAAGCAAAACGAAAAACATGCGAATAAGTGGTAAACAAAGAAATAATATTCTAAGGGTCATGTAATAATTTTTCAATCCCTATCATGCTGTAAACAGGTTATACATAACAAGTAGAAGAGACTTAAACATCATATTTAAGCTACTGGTCATGCACAAAATTTACGGCCGTAGCAACAGGTGTTACGACTGTGACAAAAACATCACAAAGCAGGCGGCTATGACATAAATAGAGTTACCGTGAAGAATAAAATAAAAATACATCACGACCGTAACAAATAAATGTCGCGGCCATGGTTTTTTTTTAGGGATACAGAGAGGGTATATGCATCACACATGGCCTAAAACAGACTTAAATGAATAGGATATGCAGGACAGAGACCATAACTTATTGTATCAAGGCTAGATCCACTATCTTTCATCCTCTATACAAGCAATAACTCTAAACAGAATATACAAGATATCAAAAATGAATAACAAAAAGCTTAAAACACATTTACATGTTACTAATCTCTGAACAATATCACGGCCATATCAAAGGGATATGGCGGTCGTGATAAACATAAAGGACAAAGAGACGACCGTGATATGTATATAACCTCAGAACTTATAGATATGAAGGTACAAAGGATGGAGACCATGACCCATTTGGTCTAGGCCAAATCTACCATTCATTACCCAACAGGAAACTAAATAGAGATACAAAAAGAAGAAAATACTAAACAGAGCAACAAAAGGATGTACAAACTTAGAATAAACAGATAATAGAGAGTTTTGAAGTTGGTTTTTGCATTTCTGGCTTTAAAATAATGTCGAGGCCGTAACAATAGAATGTTGTAGCTATTCATATAGAGAGGTATAAATGTAGCAGCGCCTATAAAAAGGGCACGGCTATAACTGTGGCTTTAACAAAACATACGACCATGACATAAGAAGGTCATGGCCATTATGTTCTAGAACTTCAGTAAGCTTTTAATGTGTTCAGTGTGCTTGTGAGCGTCGAAATGAAATGAAAATGATAGTAAATATATGAAACAAAAAGTTACGAATACACTATTTATAATAAAAACTTGAAAAAAATGAATATTTACATTGAAATAAATGATGAACAAGTAATAAAACAATGGAAACCTTACCCACGACACCCACGTGGGAAGAAGATGAGGGTTTAAGAAGAGCCGTGGGATCCTAAGGTTACCTCGTCTGAATATCCACCTCGAATAGCCCATCGGTGGTGAAAATACGATACCTCTAAATTAATATTCGTGCTCCAAGAATTCCTCTGAGACAAGTAGGAACAAAAATGAGGCTCGGGAAGTATAGGATAAATGGGAGAATATCGGGTGGGGAAGTATTTTGACAGAGCTTTCGTATCTAGGTATGTCTCTCCCTCATTCTGCTTGGAATTGCAGCCTATTTATAGGCAAGGCGAGCAACACAGACCCCTTTTAGGATGCTGCCTGTGGCGCCAAGATA
>JAULJZ010150361.1:0-10053 GCA_032270985.1 Heliamphora pulchella | reverse complement strand
CTCATAAAATAAAAAATTAATTTTATTAAAATAAAAATAAATACTAAAAACATAATTTTTAGTATACCAACCCTAACAATCTCCCACTTATACTCAAATTCATGCCGCCATACATTTGACTCCCTTACCCTCTACATGACTATCAAAAGTCTTAGCCGGTAAGTTCATTGTAAAGGATCTACAAAGTTGTCTCCTGATACAATCTTGGTCACAGTAACATCACACTTCTGTACGATTTCTCGTTTTAGGTGATATTTACGCTCAATATGTTTTCCTTTTTTATGGACCCTTAGCTCCTTCGAGTTTGTAATCGCTCCGCTATTGTCACAATAAAGTGTAATAACCGATTGAACTGAAGGTACCACATCTAGATCCAATAGGAAGTTCCTGAGCTAAACGGTCTTTTTAGCTGCTTCAGGAGCTACCAAGTACTCGGCCTCCAAGGTGGAATCAGCAATACAGGACTGCTTGATACTCCTCTAACTTACGACTCCACCTCCTAAGGAAAACACATATCCTGAGGTAAACTTATGGGAATCTTTTTCAGACATGAAATCTGAGTCTGTGTATCCCAAAGGTACTAGACTGTTTTCCTGGTAGACCAATTTATAATCCTTAGTTCTTTTCAGGTAATTGATTATATTCTTCACCGCAATCCAATACTCATGCCCTAGGTTAGACTAATATCTGCTAACCATGTCAACGGCAAAACAGATGTCGGGTCTAGTGCAAAGCATAGCATACATGAGGATTTTTACTGCCAAAGCATAAGAAATCGTCTTCATTTTCTCAATCTTATCAGGTGTCTTAAGACATTGATCCTTGGATAGAGTGATTCCATGTCTGAAAGGAAGAAATCATTTCTTGAAATTTCGTATGTAAAAACGAGCAAATATGTCATCGATATACTTTCCTTATGATAAGCCAAACATCTTTTGTTTCCGATCTCGCATAAGCTTGATCCCCAGGATGTGATTGGCTTCTCCCACGTCCTTCATATCGAACTACCCAAATAATCGTACTTTAACTGTAGATAATGTCCCCACATCATTTTCGATGAGCAAGATATCATCTACATAAAGTACTAGGAAGATCACTATGCTTTCGTCACGCTTCTTGTACACACAAGACTCATCCAAACTCTGATCAAAACCATAAGACTCAATGGCTTGATTAAACCGAGTGTTCCAAGACATCGATGCCTGCTTTGATCTTTTAAGATTTCACAACATGTGATCCTAGCCCTTTTTAATGAATTCGTCTAGTTGTATCATTTAGATATACTCATCAAGACTTCTATTAAGAAAACCTGTCTTGACATTCATTTGCCAGATTTTGTAATCAAAATGAGCAGCAATCGATAAGAGAATCCGATAGACTTAAGCATGGCTACCGACGAAAAGATTTTCACATAATCAATCTTTTCTTTCTGAGTTAACCCTTTAGCAACAAGCCTACCTTTGAAGGTTTCAATCTTTCCGTCTGCTCCTCTCTTTCTCTTATAGATCCACTTGCATCCAATGAATTTTATCCCTTCTGGTGGTTCTACAAGTTCCCAAACCTGAGTGAAATACATAGATTTTATCTCTAAATTCATAGCCTTTTACCAAAGATCTAAATCTTTATCTTGAAGTGCTTCATTATAGCTTCGGGGCTCGATATGTAGTTTTGTCGGGATCCTGTCAAAAGACTCTCCCAAGAACATTTACCGATCAGGTTGATGAACAACCCTCTCACTACGACGAGACATTACCTGTGTTTGTGTACTAGCAGTAACACGCTATGCAGAATCAGAATCTTGTGCATCAGTACCCTGTTCTTGATTTGCACCTGTCCCGATAATCCTCCATCTACAATGAGGTAATGGAATATCAGTGACTTATTCTTCCGTTTTACTAGTATTTCTTCTCAGTTCTTCCAGAATAGTGTTACTTTTTGGTCTATGATCCATAATATAATCCTCTTTCAAAAATTAGGCATTACTGCTAACAATGACTTTCTGATCCTTAGAATTATAAAATAGACCACCCTTCATTCCCTTGGGATACCCCACAAAGCAATAGACTTCTGTCATTAGTTCCAACTTACCCGCGTTTTCTTTCAGCACATGTGCTGGACACCCCAAATTCGAATGTGTTTTAGACTAGGCTTATGTCCGATCCACATTAGGTGGAAGTAGAAGGTATTGACTTAGAAGGTACCAAGTTCAGAATATAAATCGTTGTCTCTATAGCGACTCCCTAAAACGAATCGGGTAAACCTGAATAACTCATCATGGTCCTTACCATCTCTATAAGAGTCCTATTCCTTCTTTTTGCTACACCATTCTGATGCAGAGTACCAGGTGCAGTCAACTCGAATATAATTTCCTCTGATGGCAGCTAGTCCCTAAACTCTCTAAAGAGGTATTCCCCGCCATGGTCGGATCGTAGTAATTTTATACTTTTATCTAGATGCTCCTCCGCTTCTGCCTTGAATTTTTTGAATTTTTCAAAGCATTCAGACTTACGGTGTTTCAGGTAAACGTATTCATACCTTGAGTAGTCATCAATTAAACTGACGAAGTACTCAAAACCACCACTAGCCTGAATTTTCATAAGACCACACACATCATAATGAATTAGCTCCAACGGTTCTTTAGCTCTATAGTCTTTGGCTGAAAAGGGCCTCTTGGTTATCTTACCCTCTAACCAAGATTCACAGACTAAAAATACCTCAACTTTTAATGAACTCAAAGGTCCATCTGCTACTAGACTGTTTATTCTTTTTAGATTAATATGACCTAAGTATAAGTGCTAAAGAAATGTTTAATTTATTAAAGAAGAAAACTTTCTCTTATATGGTAAATTAGACGTGTTGTTCATTTCAGTTAGTTGCAATATGGAAGAGATAGGAGTAATAACATAAAGGTCATCCACCTATGTACCAGAACAGATAACCTATTTATTATCCTTGATAACCACAGAGTTATTAAAATAAACTAAATTTCTATCTTTAACCAATCTTGAAACGGAGACTAAGTTCCTTCTAATGGAAGGTATATAAAGACAATCTCTCAATATTAAAATTCGACCTCTACCAAAATTGAGAGTGACATCTCTTGCTGCAATTGCTGTTACCTTTGTATTATTGCTTATATCCCAGGTAAATCTCCACATCACTAAATTATCGGGTTTTTTAAAACCCCTTCAATGAATAGTAGACATGATTAGTGGCTTCCATATCTACACACCAGGTACCGATAAATAACATCACTAAACATGTTTCCACAACTAGTGAACAGAAATTACCATATTTGTTCTGCCTTCTTAGAAAATACTGGACATAGTTTTTTCTAGTGTTGTGTCTAGTTGCAGTGAAAACATCTGCCTTTTGGCTTTTTCACACTAGTCTGTGACCCACTAACTACCCTGAAAATCGTGTATCCTTGTTTCTGAACTTTTTATTCTTTATACCTTTCAGCTTAGAAGAAGAACTTTTTTCTAAAACAGACATATTTCTTGTATTGAAGGAATACCATTGGTAGTTAACACAATATCCAAGTTGTTTTTTTAGTCAACAAAATTTGATTTTGGAAGTTTGTTTTCTTTGAGTATTAAAGCAAGTGGGTTGAATGGTATTTTAATCTTAAGAATCACATAATTAAAAAAATACCGTTAATTATGATGAACAAAACTTTGAATTCATTTTAATTTGGTTCTCTCTACCATTTTAAAATTAATTCGCTAGCAGCCTAGTAACTTGAGAATAGCATGTTTCGATGGGAGGACGTCTACTATCCTTCATAAGATAAGACAGGCCAATTTCTTTTATTTTTACTATCTAAGCAACTGACTATTGTGGCGTTGGAATTTTGGGGTCATTTTGAAAAAAATGTTCAAAAATAAAGAATTCAAAGAATGTTTAGAAAAAATCTTTTAACACCATGAAAACTAAATTTTGAAAATCCCTTTTTTTGTTGAAAATAGAGTCGCCAACTAGTTTTTGAGAAAAACTAAGAAAAATAAAATCGGCTACTAATCTTTAAAACGTTAACCTAAGAAAGAGTGTTCGGGGACTAAGGTACGAATCGGGGAAGGTGTTAGGCACCCCGTTCGGCCAACTGTAAGGTTGGCCGATAACTAATCATCATTAGTTCTTTAATATGATTTCTCAAATGCATGCAAATAAAAAAAAATGGGGGTGAAGAAAGAACATTCGAAATCAAGTATAGAAAATACATAAAATATGTACATAACACTCCAAAATAAATAAGTGTCAAAAAAAAAATCCTAAATCCTATAGCATGCAGTTTCTATCTGAGGGATACATGAAGCACATACCATATGCAATAAATATTGAAATAACCTAAACTAGCATGATTTGGTTAAAAGAATAAAAGAATATGCTAGAAATTGTCAAAAATACCTAAACATGAATTTGCTACAAAAGAAAAAATCAAATTATCCTAAACATGCTTCTAAATAAAGAAACTAAAAATTGCATATTATCAAAATTAACTAGGTTAACATTAACATGATGGATCAATAAAGAAATAAGAGATGTAAAATAAGAGATGCGTAAAAGAAAAAAATGCTACATTAAAGGAAAGTCTACTTAACAAAGAAATTTAAAATAAGGGTTTTGTAACAAAAGATAATTTAAAATTTTAAAAGGAAAGACAAAGATTTGACAATGGTAGAAAATGCTATTTAAGAAGAAAATTTAATTATTTATATAAAAGATGAAAGTAAGGAGAATAAAAGAAGATATCTTCATGTTTTTTGTGTTTATTTTTTTTTCAAATAAAAGAAAAGAAAAGTATTATAAAAGGCAAGTTAAGAAAATTTAGTTATTAACATTTTTACATTTTAAAAGAGAATAAAAGAGAAGAAAATAGAAGAAAGAATAATGGAGTATTAAACTAATTAGGACAAGAAAATGAAATAAAATGCCATTGAAGTGAAATTTAGACTAGAAGAAAATTAAATGTTAGAACATTAAATTAAAGTAAAAGGAAAGAAAAAGAAAAAGAAAAAGAAAAAGAATGAAATACTAGAATTTAAATAGATGTAATATTGACTATTACAACTATTTTTCTGTAAGTGCATTGGATTATAACAATTAACAACATTGATAAGTTGTAACTGTCAAAAATATTAGCACTATTCAATTATTTAACAATTTATAATAAGCTTAAAATGTAAGTAAGTAAATTAACGAAACAAATAAACTACATAACTTAAGGCATGAATTTAAACATAAATGTAATAACTAATAAGTAAAACAAGAATATAATCGAAATAAATACGTGGAAATTAACCCGATCACTCCAACAGAGAGAAGATGGAGCTAAAAGGATCGGGGATCCAACTGTAATACCTGGATTGTTAACTAATAAGTAAAACAAGAATATAATCGAAATAAATACGTGGAAATTAACCCGATCACTCCAACAGAGGGAAGATGGAGCTAGAAGGATCGGGGATCCGAGCGTAATACTTGGATTGATATGGAATCCTCAAATTGGGGGATGTGCACAAATGCTCAAATCCTTGGGTAGTGATCCGTGCTAGGGTTGCAGTACTTTGGAGACTCGGCTTATGGTATTTCGGCAGGACTTCGGCGTCGGGACTCTGAATTACTCGATATTTCGACAGAATTTCTCTCACTAAACTCCTCTATAATTTTTCTGTCCTTGAAAACGTACCAAAAGTACGGTATTTATATAGTTTTTCAACCAATGAGATGTTGACACGTTTTTAGACACGTCAGGCCATTTGGAGTTGGCGGCCGCCACAATGTGAGGTGGCGGTTGCCATGTTGTGTTGGCGGTCGCCATGTTGTAAAAGGTTCCACAAGGTTCTATTGGCGGTCGCCAGGTTTGGGAATTGCTTGGACAACAAGTTATTGGTTTTGAAGGTTTTTGACGGTTAAGGTTCAAATTTCGAGCTTGGATCACTTCCCGAGGATCGAATTGAAGCACTTGTTTCACCTGTTTTCATCATGGGATCCACCTAAGATTGAGTGGGGACAAATTGGGGTGTCTATAGTTGCCCCTCTTTGATATGACTCGTATAGCAACGCGTAATACAAGTTATACGAAGGATCTAGAGATAACAGCTATTTGACCAAACCATCAATCTTAGGCCACAAACACACAAGCATACATATGATGTTGGTCATACTCGAACTTTCATCGAGTTGCCTACGTATCCCTTTTTTCTAGGGATCAGACCAAAACGTAGTTCTTGGGCAAAATGAAAATGTAACATGATATAGATGTTAACATGATGCAGATGCTGGTATAATCGAACAAATGCTAAAGATCGAGTTAAGATCAAAGATCAAGTTAAGATCTAAGAATTCGGTTAGGGATAAAATAATTAAAAGGATCGAGTTAAGATCCAAGAAATTATCCTAACCAGGAAAACAAACACAAAATGATCGGTCGAGTTAAGACCTCACAATTTCGGGCTGAAAGCGGGATAAGAATAACTTAAAGTCAAATTTTATGAGTTAGAGTTAAATTTACCGGGAGGGAAACAACGAATTAGTAGGTCGAGTTAAGACCTAATAATTTGGGACAAAGTGAGAGATAAAAATAATTAAAAGTCTAGTTATGGCTTAAAATTAAATTTATCTGAAAGGAGAACAACGAAATTAATAGGTCGAGTTAAGACCTAAAAAATTCGGAATAAGGCGTGAGATAAAAATAATTAAAAGCCAACTTACGGCTTAAAATTAAATTTATCGAAATAAAATTTTGAGGATAGGCACAAATAACACAAAATTAGTTTTTTTTTTACACAGATGAAATAAAACACCTACAATATAATAAACGTATCTATAATACCAAAAACTGCCCAAACAGCCCCTTAAGAAACCCAAAAGCCATACTGACATGGCAATCGCCATGACGGAAGAGACATGACGTTTGACATCCTGGCGATCGCCAAGGTGAAATCCCTCTGACATGGCTGCCACCCACTTCAAACCCTTACAACTTGGCGGTCGCCATGTGACGTTCGAGAAACATGGCGGTCGCCAACTCGAGACGCATGTCCGGATCATTAAGACGTGCGGACTGGTTCATTTCTTCATTCCTCACTCTCTCTTGCTCTTTCTTGCTTCCACTTTCTTTCTTGCTCTCTTCTTACTCCTCTTTGATACGAGATGTTTACATTACTTTTTGTGCTTCTGTTCCTTTTCATGGCCCGCTCAGGCCAGGGAGACGATGACTTGAGGGCACGAAGAGGTCCTTTTGCTGCTGAGAGCTACTCCATGGGGACACTCAGGGATACGACCACCAATCTCCCTGCCAGCGGGGTCACTACTATGCAGCCGAGTGTTGCGATGGATGCTCTCTTTCTTGAGGCAGAGCGTGCTTCTCGCTAGGCAGCCGAGGAAAAGGCCCGGGCAGCTGCTGAGGTACAGGCGGCTGTAGAGGCCGCGATGGCTGATTTTCTGGATCCAGACGCTGAAGAGGGTGATCCAGCACCTTAGCACCTTTTGACCCACACACCTACAATCCGGTTCCTCATCGCATTATCTACTGTGGGATGAGACGCTACGAGCCTCCTGCTGATGCGATTGCTACTGACATTCTTTTGCGGGAGCCCGACCACCACATCTCTCGTCAGCGACCTTCGGTAGGTTTCCTATCCCTATTATTTCCAAAGCATGTTTTTATGATATGTGAAACGTAGACGCATGCCTAGGATCCCCCTGATGATATGACAGTGTGCTTTGATATGATGATGAATGGTGATGAATGGTGTTTTATCTTGATGATGGTGTGATGCCGATGTCTTAGTTTAGAGACCCTTGCAATGGAGATTAAAATAGTATGGATACTAGAATTTTGAACAAACAAAAGAGACAATTTATTTTATCGCGAAAAATAAAGAGTTTTAAAAAAACTTTATTTTATTTTCAGGAAAATCATAAAATTAGGGGATTGATTATTTTTTGAGGGTTAGACGTAAAAATCCAAGGGGCTAAAATTGGGGTATGAAAAATAAAATTTTTTATCAAAAACCCTAGAAAATTTAGCGGCAATGTTGCTGGAAATCCTAAACTCTAGGGCAAATTTTCTAAAACTTGAGGAGTGTTTTTCAAATTTTATTTTATTTTATTATTTTTTTAATTATTATTATTTTTATATATATATATTTTTATTTTTTATTTATTATTTATTTATTTTTTTTTTCGAAAGATTTTCAAAGATCTTAGAAAAATAAAACAATTCTCAGAAATTTGTTCCAAATATCTTAGAAAAATCAAAAGGAATCATTCAAAAAATTTAGAAAATTGGGGCAAATTTTTATAAAATTGAGGAAAATTTTTAGAAGGAAAATTTAAAAAAATCTTTAGAAAACTCTCTTTTTTTATAGAAAAATTCTAGAAACTTTCGAAAAATCTTGAAAAACTTTAGAAAATCGAGGTAAATTGTAGAAACTTGGGGCAAATTTTTAAAAGAATTCTCGAAAATCCTAAAAAAATCCTAAAAAATTTTAGAAAAACCTAGAAAATTGAGAAAATTATTTTTAGAAAATCATAGAAATTGAAAAACAATTTTGGGATAATTCTAGAAATTTTAAAAAAATCCTAGAAAATGAGAAATAAATTTGAGATAATACTAAAAAAAATTATGAAAATCCTAGAAATTGAAGAAGATTGGGACAAAATGGGTAAAATACCAACATTAAAGGGGGAATTTTTTTTTTCGCTTCTATTTTATTATTATTATTATATATATTTATTATTTTTATATATATACACAAAAAAGATAAAGATCTGCCTGACATACCAAGATTTAGGGTTCTTAGCCTTTTACTAGGGTTTGAAAGAACTGGAGGGTCGTCACATACACACGAACCTATGGTTAGGGTGCCTAGTCTTTTCCTAGGGCTTGAGGAAAGAATCGAAGGGTCATCACATACACACGAACCTAGGGTTAGAAAATTTGCCTGATTTATCAGGGCTTTAGAGAACCGAATGGTCGCCAAATACACACGAACCTAGGGTTAGGGTGCCTAGTTTTTTTCTAGGGCTTTTGAAAGAGAACCAAAGAGTCGTCACATACACACGAACCTAGGGTTGGGAAATTTACCTGATTTATCAGGACTTTATAGATTCGAAGGGTCGCCACATACACACGAATTTAGGGTTAGGGTGCCTAGTCTTTTCCTAGGGCTTGAGGAAAGAACCGAAGGGTCGTTAGATACACACGAACCTAGGGTTGGGGAATTTACCTGATTTATCAGGGCTTTAGAGAACCGAAGGGTCGCCACATACACACGAACCTAGGGTTAGGGTGCCTAGTCTTTTCCTAGGGCTTGAGGAAAGAACCGAAGAGTCGTCACATATACATGAACCTAGGGTTAGGGTGCCTAGTCTTTTTCTAGGGCTTTTGAAAGAGAACCGCAGGGTTGTCACATACACACGAACCTAAGGTTAGGGTGCCTAGTCTTTTCCTAGGGCTTTTGAAAGAATCATAGGGTTGTCACTTACACACGAATCTAGGGTTAGCTTTTAGACATTTTCTGCACTTCACTTGTTTGAACTATTTTTTATATATATCTTCCGCTTGTTTTCTTCTTTTCAGGCTCGCCACAATGTTAGAGGTTTCGGAGGTTCTGCCTCCGGAGAGGTATTGGAGTGGTATGACGCTCTTCCTGCTCCTAGCCGGGCCATTATTGATGCCTCTGGTTTTGCTCGATTCATACCCTTGCTGGGTAGGACGACAATGACCGGCTATAGCTGACGGCCCTGGCTGAGCGGTGATGGGATACCACCAATACCTTCCATTTTACCACCTTTGAGGCTACCCTGACGCCTCTCGACTTCGCGCCGATTACTGGTATACGGGTTAGAGGAGCGCCCATTCCGTTTCATCCGACCATCGGCCGCTCTACTGATGCGCAGCTGTATTGTCTTGGAGCCATTCCCACTCAGATGGACAGAGACCGGGTTCGATATACTTGGTTCTTCAAGCGTTTCTGCCACTTTCACTGCTTTGAGCCCCGCCACTTCGAGTGGGTTGCCCGGGGCTTTTTGATGTATATGTTT
>JAULJZ010150359.1:0-10054 GCA_032270985.1 Heliamphora pulchella | reverse complement strand
TAAATTTTTTACTAATCTAGTTTTGCTAAATAATTTTAATTATTTTTATGTAGTGATAAATGAATTTATAATGTACAACTTAAATCTCATTTAAATTTTTAATAGCTATAAACTATTGTATATACTAAAACATATTATTTGATTTGCTATTTAAATTTTAATTTTGAATTCACTATTCCAAACTTTATATTGTTATTTGAACTTTAATTTGTATGGTATCATATTTTTTTAACAAGAAATAATTTTTTTATGTAAACAAGCATAAATCGTGAACATTTTTTAAAAAAAAAACATAACACTTGAGCAAGTCGAAAACTCGACCACCATACTTTCTACCCGTTGTCAAACATCAAAAAAAAAATTAAATCATAGATGTTGGATCTTCCATGGATCTTGAATCAAGCACGATATTCAGCTGTTGGCAAATATGAATCTTAAAGAACTAATTAAAAGTGAAAGAAAAATGAACCTGTTGAAGAGTAGAAAGCTAAAACGAAGAGCTAAATCAACCGATCATCGTGACGTTCGAGAGATCTAAGGCAAATCTCACAATTCGCAAGTAATAACATCTGGTTTGATGGGAAAAATTAAATAATTTTATGTTGAAAATAATAGAAAATGTGGGGTCTATTGATGAAAAAAACAAAACTTCGACATTCACAAGCAGAAATCCCGTTACACAAGCCGCAACGGTGCTATTTCAGCCCATTACACCACCATTACGACATTGTGAAAGGTGCAACGGGCATTACAACTGCTATGAAAGATGCTGTTTCAGCCCGTTACAACACCGTATACCCGTTATAAAAGGTACAACGGCCATTATACCTGTGAATTTCCTTCACACCCAAAAATAAGCCGTAACGAGTAACGAAGGCCACCGAATCCATTATGTAACAACGTTACGTAACAGTAACAGTCGCTTTTTAAAAGCATGATTATCTCAAATTAAGGCCAATAAGAGGATCTACGTAACTATCTCAAAAATCTTGTACAAATGCAAACAAGTGAACAAAGGCAGCGCTCCAAACAACTCTCAACATGCAACTGCACGTTTTTTCAAACCCGTCCTTTTAGCTGCACATTATTTTTACGCAAGTCATGTAGCTACACCCTCTAAGACAAATGAAAGAAATGAGAAAATGGTTCAATAGATTGGCAATTCCAAAAACAACCTAGAACTAGAAAATAGTAGGTTAGAAGAGAAAGCAAGAAAGAAATTTATTTTCTTATTTGATAAAGAAACAGAATATGAAGTTTCCTAATTGGTTTGTGGTGCAGACATCAGAATCCGCACCCCCATTACACGAGTTTATTGGCGCAAACGCGAGAGAGTGGCACATCCAATGTCCCTATAGATTGATGATGACTATGCACATTGATTTATTTGGCATTATCTTGTTTTTAGTTTACATTATCTTGGAGTTATCTCATACGATTAGTTTTGATTTGCATAGGGTCGTCTATCTTTTATTATTCTCATATTTTATTTCAAAGGTTTATTTATAGGCCCTCAACTTGTGTTTCAAATCATTGAATTAATGAGTAAACATTGTTTCCTTTAGAATTGGTGTGGAGTAGATTCCAGTTCAACTCTAAGTACAGATTCTCAAGTGTTTTAGGTGCGAATTTTTAAAGACTTATTCGTGTTTGCCCTACATCAACTTGGTAACAGAGCAAATCGATCTTGATCGCCAACGATTTTGTTCAACGATGGAGCCTAAGCCAACAATCTCGACAAAGCATATTCCATTTCCATATCTCCCTCATGAGATTTTGCCGTTCCTGCCGCCAAAATCATTGCCCAAAAAACCACAATTGTTGCTCCATCGTCGGCCATTGTTCCACGATCCAAGCTTTAGATTGCATTATTTATTTATTTCTTCTATTCCTTCTTTTTATTTGTTTATTTAGTTAATTTTAAGATTCGTTACTTCATTTGGAGAAAACCCACAATATTGTAACTTATTTTATTTTGTTTTATTTGTATTTTCATTTATTTCTATTTTCAGAAAGAGTAAAAGAAACTACAACATTCGAACCAAAGTCTCCATCACCAAAAAGAAACAACAAACCCTAACCGCCAGCACCAGGAGACACAGTCCACCACCAATTCCTGCAACTACCAACCCCACCAACTCCTGCCTCCATTAGCGTCAACGATCCACTCCATAATCAAAAGATCAAGAGCTACATGGCAAACTCCTAGCAGAACACTAAAAGTCGCGACTTCCCCTATGACAACATGTGTACCCGTCGGCAACTTCACATTCGTCAAAGACCCAAGTCGGAACCGTTAGACCTCCATCAACACCAGAACCACTATTGGCAACCTCCATCAACACCAGGGTCGGAACCCTAGTCGGTGACAACCCCTATTTGACGATAACAACTCATTGCGATGTAGGACATACACGAACAAATCTTTAGGACTCCGCACATGGGATTGAAATGGAATCCATATCAATTTTAAAGGAAACTAATTTTATTCATTCATTCAATGATCTGAAATACAAGTTGAGAGCTTATAAATAGACCATTAAAATAAAAGATAGACGATCCTATCCTATTCTATCAAAATCAAAACAAATCTTCTGAAATAACTCCTTATAAACAAGAATCCTAAGATAATGTTAACTAAAAACAGCATAATGCCTAAAACCAGATAATGCCAAATAAATCAAAGTGCATAGCCATCATCAATCATAGGGACACTGGATGTGCCACTCACTCTCTCGCACCCAAGCCGATAAACTCATGTAATTGGGATGAGGACTCTAGTGTCCTCACCAACTCTCCGAGACTGAGCAAAACTTGACTCTATTGAGTGGGGCATTGCGCGCTCTGGTAGAAATCTTGTAAATCAGGAGCAAGGTGCTGGAGCTCATCTCTAGTAATCCAATTAGCATCAGAATTTGGTCAGCCACGCCAGCGAACGAGATAATGCTGTAGGCCCCCTTCTTAGTACATACAATCTGATCATCCAAAATATCATCAATGTGGCCTATTTGTGCCAAAAATGTAGGTAAAAGAACGGGGTCTGGGATCAATGGAGGTGGTGGGGCAGAAGGGTCAATAAAAGGATCAGTCGGAATAACAATAGAGTCCTGATATGCAACTGAATTTTCAATATTGAATGTGGAACCTATTCATATTCAGGTGGGAGATCAATGATATATGCATTGGGGCCAATTCGTTTCAAGACTTGGAAAGGGCCTACACTACGAGACTGCAATTTCTGAGCAGTTCTGGAAGGAAGCCTCCCAGGGAAGACGCGAATCATGACAAAGTCACCGACTTGAAACTCCATAGGGCGATGATGTGTATTAGCATGGACTTGATACTTAGCGTTACTAACTTGAATTTGCTAACAAATTTTGGCATGCAACTCATGAATATAGTAGACTAATGCATCAACTGACTCGAAGACTCGGACGTGTGAACTCATAAAAAGAAGGTTAAGAGGTTTTCGAGGCTGGTATCCTCCATCAAACTCACACCAATTGATCGATTCACAAAACTATCATAGGCGAACAGGGTGGGGGGTAAAATTGAGTCCCAATTTCGATTATTATCAGTCATTAAGCAACATAAAATATTGCCTAGAGTGTGATTAACAACCTCTGCCTAAAATGCGAATAACAACCTTAGTTTGGCCATTTGTTTGTGGGTGATAAGCAGTACTAAATTTGAGTTCGGTACCAACCAGATGCTATAGAATTTTCCAAAAATAACTCATGAATCGCATGTCCTTATTAGAAACAATCGCTTTGGGAAGATCGTATAATTTAACGATTTCAGCAAAATAGAGTTTAATAGTGTGGGATGCATCAAAGGTTTTGAAGCACAATAGGAAATAGGCCATTTTAGAAAAACGGTTAACCACCAACAAAATAGAGTCGTGTTTGCGAAAAGTACATGATAAACCAACAATGAAATCGATACTGACATCTTGCCAAGGGCAATCCGAAACTGGTAGAGTAGTATAAAGGCTCGTATTTTGTTTGCGATCTTTAGCCAATTGACAAGCGCAGTATTGACCAACAATTTCGACATCTTTCTTGAGGCCAGGCCAATAAAATTGACGTTCTACCTCGACAATGGTCTTAACGAGTTGAAAATGTCCAGAAAGTCCACCTGCGTGAACTTCCCAAACCAAGAATTCCCGTATAGATGTTCGCGGGACACACAACTTATTGGCTCGAAATAGAAATCCATCTTGAAGGAAAAAGTCATCAATGGCGAGGTGTGGGTCAACAATTACATGTGCAAAAGTCCAGCCAAAATCAAGACCCGTGCGATAATCTTTTTTTAAATGTTTAGAACCGATAATGTGGATATCCATGACGGAGAGCATAGTAATGCAACAACTTATCAGCGGACCCATATTTATGTTTAAGCACGAAAATGTAGGCTTGAAGAAACGCTACCTAACGGTTGTGGCGAGGATTCAACTTCTTTTGAGAGTTGAGGTACCACAAGGCTTCGTGATCAGATAAAGCATAAGATAAAGCATAAATTCATACGAAAGGAGGTAATGATGCCAATGAAGCAAGACTTGTACAACAGTATACAACTCCTTGTCATAGGTAGAGTAACGGCGCTTGGTGTCAGTATGGACTTCATCTTTGGTTTACTACGTACTTTTCGCAAATATGCCTCTATTTTGTGGTGGTTGACCATTTCTCTAAAGTGGCCAAATTCCTCCAGTACTCCAAAACCTCTGATGCGTCTCACATCGTCAAGCTCTATTTTGCTGAAATCGTTAAATTATATGGTCTTCCCAAAATCTGATAGGGACGTGCGATTCATCAGTTATTTCTGAAAAACTTTGTGGTATGTGGTTGGTACCAAACTCAAATTTAGAATTGTCTATCACCAGCAAACAAATAGCCAAAATGAGGTTGTTAATCGCACTCTAGGCAATCTTTTACGTTGCTTAGTAAGAGATAATCAACGAAATTGGGAATCAATTTACCCACCGCCCAGTTCGCTTATAATAGTTTTGTAAATCGATCAATTGGTATGTGTCCGATAGAGGTGGTCCATGGATGCCAGCCTCGAATACCTCTTGACCTTCTTCCTATGAGTTCACATGTCTGAGTCTCCGAGTCAGTTGATGCACTTGTCCACCATATTCCTGGGTTGCATGTCAAAATTTGTCAGCAAATTCAAGCGAGTAATGCCAAGTATCAAGTCCATGCTAATACAAATCGCCGCTCAATAGAGTTTCAAGTAGGTGACTATGTCATGATTTGCGTCCGACCTAAGCAGTTCTCTTCCGAAATTGCTTGAAAATTGCAGTTTCAGAGTGCAGGCCTTTTTCGAGTCTTAAAACGAATTGGTCTAAATTCATGTCATTGATCTCCCACCTGACTAAGAAATAAATTCTGCATTCAATGTTAAACATTCAGTTGCATATCAGGACCCTATTATCATCCCTATTAATCCTTTCATTGACCCTCCAGCATTATCTTGCTCGTTGCGCATGGGCAGCTAAATTCAGATGCTACTTGGATTACTAGAGATGAGCTCCACTACCACGCCCCAAATCTACTTGAGTTCTACCAGAGCGGTGCCATGCCCCACTCGACAGAGCCAACTTCGACTAGCGACGGGGTGACAAAGCCATAAAGTAAATTTAGTTGAAAGACTAAGCTATGAAGGTACGAACGAAGTGACGGGCCCCTTTAGAGATAAGGGCGGCTTTCTTGTGGTAGTTATTGTGAATATCTCTGCTCTTCTCTAAACGTGTACAGTTTGTTTGCATGCCGCTTTAGGCACCGAGTTCTGCTCACCCCCGGAGAGTTGGTGTCGACTCTGGTTTGCATTATCTTATTTTTTTAATTAACATTATCTTAAAATTCTTGTTTATTATGAGTTATCTCAAAAGATTTATTTTGCTTTAGATAGGATCGTCTATATTTTATTATTCTTATCTTTTATTTCAATGGTCTATTTATAGGCCCAGCCCTCAACTGGTATATCAAATAATTGAATGAATGAATAAAATTGTTTCCTTTAGAATGGTGTAGATTCCAGTTCAACCCCATGTACAAATTTCTAGGTTCTTTAGGTGTAGATCCCTAAATACTTGTTCGTGTTTATCCTGCATCAGTTTTTGTCACGAACGACTAGTTTTAATGGATATTTTTTTTCATTTTAGTCGTGTAAGTTCAACAATATGATGAAGGTAAAATTATCAACATATTCAATCGCATAAAATATGTTGGCTTGAGACCCGCTCTTTTGATCATATCAATTATCCATGGACACAAACTTCAATTGAATGCAACGAGGATGGACCATAGTTGGCAAGATAGTACCGTACCTCCTTATTCAAATGAATTTCAACCCTTACTCCACCAAATAGTAGTGACCTACGCGATACGGGTACGGTATAATACAGATACACCGTTATGATGAAATCTAAAAACATAGGATACGGGTATGCCTGTGGTACAGTGATAAATTTATTTATTTTTTGTACTTTTTAGCATTACATTACATATATGTTAAATACAAAATTATTTTTAGCTTATAAGAGAAAAAATAAAAATTAGATCATATTAGCAATGTCGTCCCAAGGTCATGTCTGTGGCAATTGCTAATTGGGATTGCAAATGGCGATACTTGTTCGGCTGGATGACAATTGCTGTGGCAATTGTATTGATTGAAAGTTGTTTTCGGCAATCGCAAACTCTAAAAGAAAGTATTAGAAAATGTATTTTCTCTCACAAATTTAAAATTTTAACATTTTTATTAAATTAAAGAATCTAGACCATGTTAATCAAATTTATCTTTATATCAAAAGAAATAACTTATTATTTACTCTAGTATTCTTTTAATTTTTAAAATTTTTAAAAGATTCATATAAATCCCAACATATCCATTCCATACCCAAAACGTACCGCTGCAATACCCAAAATGTACCGATGGCATACCCAATACGTACCGGCGCCGTACCCAACAATTGAAAAAGTACCTGGTACTTTATTATAGTATCTGGTATGTACTAGTGTCGTACCTGTACCCGGTGCATGTACGGCACCATTTTCGAAATACCCATGCTTCATAGAGCAGTATAGATGTGGGTCTAACAAGGAAGCTAGTTACGCAATGATGTTTCAAGTATTGGCATAATATCAGCCTCATTGTGAGCTGAAGCAAAGTTTCACCATCACAACAAATATCCCAAAATATGACTAAACATAAATAATCCCGGCCCCCAACCCATACCCGCCTCACAAAAATAAAACAAATATATAGCACCAAGAAAGATCTATGAAATATTTAAAAAAATGGAACTAGTAATGAACTAGACAAGAATAATTGTTCCCCCCCCCCATCCCAAAAAAAGAACTAGATAAAATCATAAGATTCAGGAGGTAAATGCAAGGTCGTGGAATTGTAATTCAATCAATTCCGAATGACTAGAGAAAAAGCATAGAAAACTGGAACCATAACAACAGCATATGCTCAATGAGGCGCTCTTGGATTTCAATACAAGTAAATGAACTCGTGTGTTCAAGAGCGGTAGTAGGCTCATTCATGTTTTCAATCTAAAATGGTAAGTATGTTAATTTATTAATATATTTTGATTGATAAGAAAATATTCAACAAAGAGCACCAGAGGGGGTGGAACCCATGAACATGAGATATATAACAATAGAAAATAACAAAGAGATAGGGAAAAAGAAGTTCTTATAGAAGGAAAAAAAAAAGGGGGGGGGGGTTCGAAAGAAGCTAAAGCTAATCTCTCCCAAGAAATCTACAAAAGGACTAAACACAAGTACATTTGAAAGCTGACAATTGCACCCCATCAAATGTAGCGTATTCATTTCTCCTTGCCCTCACACCATGCAAAAAAAGTAAAATCTCTAATATAGAAAAGCATCACCTAACAAAGCCCACAAAGGGAGACTAGTTCAGCCAAGTTTTAAGGCTACTAGAATGGACAACAAATAATTAACTGATTTTGCCTCCCCTTTTGACATATGATACCAATTTGAGATAGACAAGCCTCTAATCTAAGCTAGAACAATGCTAGGCTTGGCTCTAGCCTCTAGTTGGCTTGATTACACGCGGTGAATGCATTATTGTGTACACTTCATGACAACTTAGCCCTTTAGAATGACTTCACATAACCAAATGATTTTGCTACCCCTTTGGACATATGATACAAATTTCTAAGAGCTTCATGACCATTTACACTTAATCATTCAATAGATAACTTCCCATCACCTAGAAATTGCATCATGTTCCAATAAACGAGTAACTCAACCAACATATAGTAGCAGAAGGCTAATGAAAGCAACAGTTAAAGTGTTAAACCCATGGACAAAGAATCTCCAACTCAGTTTTATACCCAATTACCCATTGAAGTTCCTATGCTTTTTTGCAATGTGATCATACAACAAACTCACTATTTTGAAGATTTCCTCATAATTCACAAATCATTCATCCCAGGACACCAATAATGACCTCATTTTCAATAGATTACCACTTTGAATTGAAGCTATCACTGCAATATCATCAAACAAACATTAATGTGCAGGAGTGTGAAGGTGAGGAAAATGGTGGGGATGGCAACAAGAAGGTTGCTGGGGATGAGAAACAGACGATAATTAATGGTGAGTTTATTTTGCATCACAAACACGCATACACAAGGATTTTATATTTATTCCCAATGTGATATCAGCTATGAAAATGCAGTACATTGATAAATTGGAGGTCTTTTATATGTAATAGATGGCGTGTTTGAGTGTGTCTTGTCCAGAATATTGGTTCACTGATTCTTGCTGCTGTTTCATATTTTTCCATGATGTTGTTTTATTCATTTGAGTGGGGTTATTGGCAATGTCTTATTCTCGCCTAAAACCTTAATGACACACAAGTATCAAATCATTCAGGTATCCCAACTGGACTGTGTCAAATACTAGAGTTTAAATAAGACAATGATTCCAAGAGTTTTTTTATTTTTTTAAGGAAAAAAAGGTCCAGTTTAGTAGAACTTCAACAATAGTTTTATACCAATTTGACATAACATAAATATACAGCCATAGAGAAGTAAATGTAACGACGGCATATGAATGAAAGGGATTCATTGTCTTCTACGTGTTTTATAAAAGTTAAAACTGTTTGTTTTCGAACTATTCAAATGGTCTAATTATCATTGTTAACACTTGTGGGAAATATTTTATCACACTAGGTCCTATGTTGATGGCTGCATACATATGGCTGTAAAATTAATCCATACAACCTCTTTTTCTTTTCTTTTTGTTATAGACCATATGAATTTGAAATTTCATTCTGTTAACATGCAAAGATGCCTGCCTATTGGAGTAGTAGCATGCACACTCAAAATTCTGCAGCAATAAGCAATGTAAAAGGATGAATGATTCAGTTAGAGGAGCAATACAAAAAGAAAAATATTATAACAAGTAATGAACTTCAAAAACTGTGAACGAGAAATGCAAATGTGTGAGCATTCAAAAGGTACAAATCTCAATTTTCCAAAGGTTGTAAAGCACCTGATATTCGAGCAAAGGTTTCACACATTTGGGCTTGCAAGACTCTTCAAGGTACTTCTTTGGATCAACAGGTTCCTCGTCCGCCCTAACATAAAGGGAAAAATGTTAACTCAACTTTAGCTGATACAAGAAATGTATTAAATGAAAACCAAAAGAAGTAAAGGAAAAACTCTAAATTGCTTCTCTGAGCACTTACAAATTAAAGAACCCAATTTGCTTCATATGGACTGTAACGACCCGATTTTTAAGCCTCAAGATTAAGAACGTTAAATCAACCGAAACTAACTTTTCAAATTAGGGTTAGATCAAGGGTAAGAGCCCCGAATGATTAAGTCTAGAATAGGATCCTGAAATTAAAAACCCTAAAGCATAAAGATATATCTTAATCCAAAAAAACCATCGAATTACCCAGAAACAAAAAATCAATAAGACTAAAAACCGTAAAACCCCATGAGAGAAGAAAAATTACAGTTTGGTTCAAAATAATAACAAAATTTCAAAAATGACCCCAAACAGAAGAT
>JAULJZ010150358.1:0-10054 GCA_032270985.1 Heliamphora pulchella | reverse complement strand
GAGAATAATCTATTATCAGAAGGCTCAACCTCTCAAATTGGAGAGGTTCACTATATATAATAATTACATAAATATGTGCAGCAAAACCCTAATGGGCCCTTATCGCTAACCGGCATATCTAGAGATATTATATACATACATCTAATAATATTACTAACACCCAATCAATGCTTGGCAACCTCCAGGGTTAGTCAAATTATGCGGGTTCGCAAGGTAGGTAAGGAATTATTTTACTTGAATGTGATACTTTTTTATTTTGAATGCATTTATCACCCTCCCTTCAATCTAAATCATTAATTAATGAGAACTTTTTGAAATGCATTACCCAAAAAAAATTAAAACACCAAAAAAATTAGGAGTGAAGAATTTGTAAAATGTAGAAGACGCGGTTGAAAAAGGTTGCCTTAGTAATGAAGCTCTCCAATGAACATCTTAAATAAAGTTTTAAGTAAAAGCATCAAGATATGGCTTCTTAATGTGTTATAATGGCTTCTTAATGTGTTATACGTGTTGCAATTGTCAACCACCGCATTCCTTGAGCCACGCACAAAACAAAGCAAGCAATTTTGAATGGAACATGTGTCCCAAATAGCCGTCCATGGAAAGGAAATCAACTCCACTCAACGCCAATAATAGGACTTAGCCTTGAAGGACCCCGAGTACGCTAGGCCCCATCTCAACGTGTCCTCTCTTATCCCAAAGCTTAGCAATCAATACCATCTCTCTATATGAGTCATCAACCCCCCCAACTCCCAATCTTACCCTACAAAGAACAATACACCAAGACCATTGGATCACCCTCCCTCCAAAGATAATCAGATACTAAAGCGCTCCGATCAACTACCATATGAGGAATAGCTAGGAGAGCAACCTTCAGCGTCCCCTACCACACATCGACCAAAACTTCCTTGCCTTCCTTCTCTCACCAGTCACCACCAAACTACAAAAACCTGTGAGCGCGCCTTCCTTCTCCCACCACAAAAATAAAAAACCCTCAAATGCTTCCCAACGCTTCTTGGTTCTTTCCAAAAGCTAAAACCATGAGATGTAGCAACCTTTGCAAAGTCCAACCCCCCAACACACCCAAACTTCTAACCCACCACCATCTATCCCTCTCCCATGCAAACTCTGCCACCATCTATCCCTCTCATATGCAAACTTCCGCAACCACTTTTCCAACAATGCCCGATTGATGATCTTCACTCTTCAATCTCTTAATATCCACCCATCCAAAGAGGATAACACCCGATAACCCATTCAATCACATGATAATTAATCTATTCCCCCAATCCTCCCTACAAAAAGTGAAACGACACACTGTCTGTTGCCTCAAGAACCTATGAAAAGTGGCGAACCAACTTGACCCAAAGTTTAAGTGCAAGTTATTTCGTAACAAGCGAGTGACCCATTAATTAAAAATCCACTAACCCATCGATGTGGGACGCCATAGTGGCAATTATTTAATATGCAACGTGTCGTTATGTCAAATGGCCGAGTAACTTTTCTTGTTTGACCGACGTAGATAACTCATCATAAGCGACCACAAAGCAACCTATACACGGACAGAGAGGTGGCAGTTACAACACGCAACACCATCATTTTAATGAAGGGGACCTCCATGAGCCATAGTACGTAGAATTGGATGGGATTGAAGTAGATGTACCAACTCATCTAAAAGTTTGGAAGCCCTATGTGGATTATGATTTATCCATTAAAATTGGGTGATCATTATCAAAATGCTAGCAAAAGGAGAAAACCCATCAGCCACTCGAGTATCCCCTAAACATGTGTGGCTATTAAGCATTTAATAGCCATTAGCCAAGCATAACTTTCCATTTGGGCACTCCCAACCAATCCAAGATCACTAACGTGCTTGTATGCCATCACCTGTTGGGCACAGGCATGCTTGTAATTACCTGCTAGTAAGCACACACTTAAAATCCAATGAAGAAATTAGCCCAACGAAGTAAACTATCTCGGGCCTCTACCACTCTCCAGTGCTTCTACTCCTTCAACCATAGCGCCACGAAACTTGTTGCAAGACCAAGGTCATCTTTGATACCATTTGAAACAACCCACCGCCTGTTTATCCAATAACCTATAAAAATGGGGCTACCAATTTGGCCGAAAAGCTTAAGTTCAAAGATTCAGCATATATATAAACTTGCAATCCCTTAAACCACTTATATAGAATTTCACAAAAATATCTTGTAATCATCAAACCAATATAACACAAGATATGAAATAAGTAAGAAAACTCGGCAAAGTGCTCTTAACAAGGGCGAGCCTCCCTTATTTGACAAACAAAGTTGCTACCACCCCACCAATCTCTTCTGAAATCATTTCACAAATGAGTTTCACACTACTTTAGACTTAAGAGGAGATTCAAGAGCAAGACCAAGTAAAACAAGGGAAAGAAACTAACCTCGCATCCAATCATCGAAGCAAACAAATCAATGTTGGCCACCTCTCCAACTTATATGAACTTAAACCTTTTCAAGTTGACTTTAAGGCCCGAGCCTGTCTCGGAGTACCAAAGAACACATCTAAGATATCTCAACAAAATCGCTTATGCTCCGCAAAAAGTGAGATTATATGCAACGCACAACAAAAATTGGACACTACCCCAATTGACCAATCTAATCGACCCACATCAAGGTCATCCGAAAAACTTCATCAACTGCTTTGCAAATCATGCAACTCAAAACCTCAAAGAATGGCAATTTCCACATCCCCGCCTCCGCGTGTCTCCTCCCTGTTGTATACGGGTTTTCTCCACCCACGATTAAATAAAATAAATACTTTTATATTTATATATACATATGTTTAATTTACTTTTAAAAAAGATAATAGATTAAAATATAAAAATATTATATTTATCTCAGTTCTCATCTCTATTTCTTACTTTTCATATTTTTAGTTCTAATATCTCATCAACTATTTACATTTTCAATAACTCTTATTACTATCCCCATTTTTAAGTTTATAAACTACCCCCGATATATTTCTGCCCTCGCCCCTACTTCTTCTTAATCTTTCTCTCCTCGACCCAATAAAATAGGGGATGGGTACGGGACACCATCACACCACATCCTTGCCCTCGCCCTGCCCCACCTCATTATCATTCCGAAGTACTAAAATGAAGAGTAAAGGAGACCGTGGATGTCTCATCCCCACAAAAGTCTAAAAAAGGGATCGAACTACCATTCACTATCACAAACAATCTCCCAGTGAAAATACAGCACTAGGTATAAAAAAGAAATCGAACTACCACTCACTATCACAAACAATCTCCCAGTAAAAATACAGCACTTAATCCATCTCTGCCATTAAGCCCTAGACCCATCCTCTCTATGACTACCACATGGTTGTACGCCTCTTCTAAGTCCAATTTGCATACAATGCTCAAGACCCCACTCCTCAATTGAGAATTTGCACTTTCATTAGCCACCAAAGCCACATTCAAAACTGTCACCCTGCAACAGAAGCATTCTGTGACTTTGGCACCCTCCTCCCAACACCTTTCCAAACTGTTAGCTAATACCTTGGGTAATAATTTGCAAGCTGCTCCAAGCAAATATGTCTAAAATATTTAATGTTTTTTACTTTCCATCCTCTCAAAAATCACATCATGCCCAGCACCTTTGACCTGGCCACCTCCCAACATTACTAAAAACATAAATCCATTGTCCTAGGCCTAAAGTGTAATACCCTAAGAATTACGTTGCATGACATACGTGCGTATTCATCACTTGTCCTCATGCATTATGCTAAACTTGTGTACTAGATAACTTGAACATGTTATGATAGTGAGTTATTTATGCCTAGACCTTACTTTTGAGAAGATGTGTCATTGCACTAGAATGTGAAAGTCAAGAATAATTTGCATGCTTCATTGAGATTTTGTAATTTGTATGTGTTTAAATGTTATCATGAGCTCCAATTTCTTTATAAAGGTGCTTAACTACCTCATATTAATGTTCATAGTGATCTAGACTTTACATGAAAAATTAATCGTGATTAATTAGAATTATATATGGTTAAATACGATTGAGCGTGATTAACTGAGACAAATGAAAAAATTCAACCAAACATGATTAACCGAGATAAAAGAGATTAGTTTAACTAATTATGATACATTACGGTTGAACAAAGTGAAGAAGATTAGAGAGTAGTAAGCATATACCTCATTTGAAACTTGAAAGCATGGCACCTCCTATTTGAGGTGTCAAGCTTGCGATAGTAGGGACGTGTAGAATAAGAAAGAAAATAAAGTGCGAGTAAACTCTTTAGAGTAAATATAAAATATTTTTAAAACATATTTGCATACTTATTGCTACAAAAATAGAAAATATGATATAAAACCGTTGAACCCAACTGATCTAACCCTCATCATATTAAACTATATTTATTTCATGAAAACAACAATAAATAAGTTATTGAAAGTGTTGTTGTTATCTTAAAGACATAAACATATTCATAAGATGTATTTTAATATTTTTTTACATGAAAGAGAAATAAAAAAAAAGGGTTTAGTACCTATTGGATCTGTATAGTTCTCACTAAATCTTTAAATCACCAAATGACTAACAAATTATATATGATCATTTCTTATTTTTAAAATAAATACACAGTTGTATTATGAAATTTTCAAAAAAAAAGAAATAGAAAAGAAAGAAGTGGTAAATAAGGATTGGAAATTTGTTCAATCAGTTAATTCTAAAAAAACATATGAACCGTAAATTGTAAATCAAATTGTGAATTAAACCATGAATCATAAAATTCATCACAATTCTATCACAAATAGATTCCCTTGTAGATTCGCATCGATCTATGCATAAATCATAAATCGAATCTTAAACTGAATTGTAAATCTTAATATTCTGATAACTACGGTAAAAGGTGTTTACAATGCTAAGAGCATTTCATGCAAATTACTAGAGTACACACATATTTATATAGTAAACTCCAATCACTATATACGTTGTTGGGTGCTTGTCTTATTACAAGCGTTGAATACGTATCAGATACCCTTCTGCTAAACAAGTGTAAGATACTTGATACACTCAAAGAGAGTCCATGTAACATAGAAGATAACAAGCAGACAAATCCATAAGAATTGCGTTGCATGACATACATGTGTATTCATCATTTTTCCTCATGCATTATAATAAGCTTGTGTACTAGATCACTTGAACATGTTATGATAGCGAGTTATTTATGTCTAGACCTTACTTCTCAGAAGATGTGTCATTGCACTAGAATGTGAAAGTTAAGAATAATTTGCATGCTTCATTGAGATTTTGTAATTTGTATGTGTTTAAATATTATCATGAGCTCCAATTTCTTTATCAAGGTGTTTAATTACCTCATACTAATGTTCATAGTGTTCTAGACTTTACATGAAAAATTAACCGTGACTAATTAGAATTAAATATGGTTAAATACGACCAAGTGTGATTAACTGAGATAAATGAAAGAATTCAACCAAGCATGATTTGCCGAGATAAATGAGATTAGCTTAACTAATTATGATACATTACAGTTGAACATGGTTAATTAAATTTAATGAAGAAGATTAGAGGGTAGCAAGCATATAAGTCATTTGAAAGAATGGCACCTCCTATCTTGCATGCTTATTGCTACAAAAATAGAAAATATGATATAAAACGATTGAACCCAACTGATCTAACCCTTATCATATTAAACTATATTTATTTCATTATAACAACAATAAATAAGTTATTGAAAGTGCTGTTATCTTAAAGACGTAAACATACTCATACGATGTATTTTACTATTTTTTACACGAAAGAGAAATTAAAAAAAGGGTTAAGTACCTAATGGATCTGTATAGTTCTCACTAAATCTTTAAATCACCAAATGACTAACAAATTATACATAATTATTTCTTATTTTTAAAATAAATACACAATTGTATTATGAAATTTTCCAAAAAAAAAAAAGAAAAGAAAGAAGTGGTAAATAAGGATTGGAAATTTGTTCAATCAGATAATTCTAAAAATCATCTGACCCGTAAATAGTAAATCAACTTGTGAATCAAATCATGAATCAAAAGATTCATCACAATTCTATCATAAATAGATTCACTTATAGATTCACATCAATCTATGCATGAATCATAAATCGAGTCTTGAACTGAATACATAGAACAGCTTCTGTATTGATAACACAGTTGCAATGCACAAGTCGAGTAAGCATGGTAGCATACCATCTGCTGTTCGTTTCTTCAATAGAATCTGCAAGAGTAGCTGCTATGCGCCTCCACTTCAAGCAATCATCACAACGCACCCAAGCATTTCGTGGTGGTAGATATTGCTCCCCTAAGCCTCTAGGCAACTTGTCCAAGTTGAATACATCCCTGGTTATACTTTCATTGCTAGTTTTAACTTTTACAGGAACGTCTGATGAGTGGTCTCCTACAAAACATTAATTGATATAAAATCCATTTCACTCAATACGGCCCGTAAAATCATAAACGAACGCCTTCTTCTAGGCTAAAAATGTGCATCGCTTCGGGGAGATAAAATAAAATGGATCAACAGAAACATAAAAGGAGATAATGCCAACAGGTTTATATAATGCGGGCATGAATGTGTGAATGTATGACCAAACATTGCAAATTTTTCATACCAGTTTCTGGGTGATTTTCCACTTTGCGAAAAATCTCAGCACAAGCACCCTTGCCTTTCACTTTCCTCCTACTAACTGACTTTAATGGGTTTCCTTCCTGTCTACTAGCATTTCCTCTCTGGCTACTGGGTGAATCAGAGACTTCCGACCCACTTTTTCTCACTCCACTAGTTTTTGAACTTTTCAAATGCTTTCGCCCCTTAATTTTAGTATAAGGACATAATTTCATAGAAATATTGGGTTCTGGTGACTCAAGCCCTACACCAAGCCTGAACGGTTTGTCTTCTTCAGTTCTACCTTCAACATGCAAATTCTCGAAGGAGACTCCAAAGTTTGTAACTATTGATGAAGACAAAGCTCCCATAGAAAATCCCTCACTGCTTGACCTGGTAGTTGAAATTGAAGCTTCACTGGAGCAAAAACCATCATCTATTTTCTCTCCCGGTCCATGTGTTTCCAATACAGTTGAACTGTTTATGATTTCTGGAATAGGTAACCTATCTTCCACACACAAATTGCCTGCATGAGGGAGCTTATTCTTTTTCCTTCCTTTCTTACTACTCGTCCGTGGCACATCCAAATGACAATCTCCGCGAGAAACACAGTCTTGATTACCTGCGTGAGGGAGTTTATTCTTTCTCCTCCCTTTTTTACTACTCATCCGTGACTTTTCCAAATGACAATCTCCAGGAGCAACACAACCTTGGGAAGAAATCAGAACATCATTCCAATCTTCTTGAACTTTTCCATTCACTTGGGCTTCTGGAATTAGGTTAATGACTTCTGAATCAGGTGAAGTCCCTGAATCTAAGTATCTGTTATCCACTGCAACTCCCGCTCCTTCAACCCCCATCTGGGAGGGAAGAAGTTGATGATTGCCTGCAGTAACTCTGGTTGACTTTTCACAGATCATGTGGCTCTCCAAGTCCTTGTTTGCAACGCACATATCACGATGGGGAGCATCTGATAACAATACCACCTTCTCCTTCTCCTGGTCCCGATAGAGAAATTTATATCCATTAATCCCAGGCACCTCTTCCTTCAACTTGTTTTCACTGCCATTGGCTGATTTAGGGACTTCTACAGTAGTAGCCCAGTAGTTTCTAAGATCATTGTCTGTGACAGAAACCATATTTGTTTGGAAACTTTGAACCATTTTTTTGCCCAGTGTAACCTTCAAACGAATGCGACCAGAAGAAGCACCGCTTTTTCGTTTTAAGCTTTGTGAATGGATCTTATTCCGCTTCCGACTACCTTGAGCACCTCTTGCTTTTCGTGATTTTGCATTTTCAATTTGATTGACATCAACGCCACTACTGCACTCAAAGATTTTTGCAATATAGCCCAATGATCCCCAAACAGAAGAACGAGCTGGTTTGCAAAAATAGCTTCTTCTTTTTCTAGCAACTCTCAACAGAACTGAATCAAACAGTGGTTTCTTAACAACTGTCCTCCCACATTTTCTTGCAGTTTTTCTTCTTTGAGTCTTCTGGTTCAATTTAGGCGTGTATGCACTCCTTGATGAGCATGTAGTATCGAGACGGTTGATTACAGAAGCATCACCAAACTTAACCTTATCTTTCCCTTTAACATCTCCCTGTCCAGGAGATTTGCCTATGTTGATAGAGCTAAAAGCACCAACAAGCACCTCACTACCCGAGATGTCTTGCAAAACTAAGCTCTGGGAATTGTTCTCAGTACCAGAAAACGGCAAGCATGATTGCAGAGAGTCCGAAATTTCTTCAACAGCACAGTTAGGATCCATGCTCAATGATCCTTCCTGGAAACTGAATGCACTTTCTACTATGGTCAATATCTCAGAGAGCATATCAACATTTGATCAGAAACAGCAATCTCAACACACTAGGACCCTCTACAGTCAACGGCTCTGAGAGCCATCCAAAGGCCCGTGCCTCGATGAAGCAGAGCACTGATTTCTGAAAATTTAGAAAAAGCAGATGCGTTTAAACAATAACTTGCATATTTATATCATTACCTATGAAAATGTTAAACAAAAGAGAGTACATAACAGATACAATGAATAAGCAAAACAATACAACATATCTCACAATAAAAAGGTTTATACTTAATCATCATATAAAGATAATGCACCACCTATATTATAGAAAATAGTACCGAAAAGGAAACCAATGGTGCAAACAAAAAAATAGAACGAACAAAAATTTAAAAGCAAAACCAACAATCACACAAAAACACTAAAAACTCGAACTAAATAGTAACAAAATGAAAAACAAATAAAAAATTTGGATAGTTAAACAAAAGTTCTAATGTCTACAATAATTAAAGAACACTTTATGGATTGAATAAATTAATATGGGCATTTCAAAACTAATCAAGTTCAGTAGTTCAATCACGTACTTGCTTCTAACTACATCTAAAAATCAGACAAAACAAAGGGCCCTTGTGCTACAAACCGCAATCAATGATTTTCTTCCTTTGACCTCCCACAAAAGTTCAGTTTTTTTATGGGTTGCCTCCAAAAATCCGTTTTAAAAAACTAGACATGCTTTTTTCACGAGAAAAACCAGACCCAGTTTCGGACTTGAAGTTGGCACAGAAATCAAGGGAAGAGATGACGAGAAAGCGCGCAAAAACCCTAGAACGAAGTCCCAGCTTCGCCGAGCAAAATCAAGAAAACCCTAATTCAGAGGCCCCTCGACAATGCCGACATGCATAAACACAATGGAATTCATATCCAACGAAAGTACACAAAAACGATAAATTCTGCAGATAATTTCTGACGAAGATAAATAGATCGTACCTGGCGAAGGAATCAGAGAAGCAATTGATCAAACCCTTCGAGAATCGAACAAAAAACTTACACATGAATTTACGAATGTATATGCTAGTCTTCGTAGAAAAAAAGAATGAGATAAATTTTTTCTAGAGAGAGGGGAATCGGAGCGGTGTCAGCAAACGGTTTTTAAGGGGAAAGAGCCGCTCAGGGGTTCCGACGAAACAAGGAAGTGAGTTGCGTTTTTGACACGAATCGCAACTGACTGGGTTAGGTGGACGACTCGGTGTGTGTAGACTCGGTTGAGTATGAAAGAACCGCGTTGTTTATAAAGTTATATCACTCCGACCTTCTCAATTTTTTAAAATATCACTGTTCCTTTTTACTTTTTATTTCTATAACACTTAGATTCAAAAGTTACTATTTTTTAAAATATCACTGTACTTTTTTACTTTTTTATTTTTATAACATTTAGATCCAAAAGTTAATTTTCCGTTAACTTTTGGACGGAACAATGTTTTTTATTTTTTTATTTTTTTTAATTACAAATTCTTATTTAAAAAATTTTAATTAAAAAACAAAACTTTACTAAATACAAAAATAAGTAAAATAAAAACATAAAATTTAATTTATTAATTTATTTTT
>JAULJZ010150357.1:0-10054 GCA_032270985.1 Heliamphora pulchella | reverse complement strand
AAAACTGTCTCTGAGTTTAAAATAAAAATAAAGGATCGAAAATGGAGTAAAAACTGAATCAGTTTTGAAAATTGAAAATAACACGTATATGGGGGTAATTTGGGCTAATAAAAATCATGACACAAATCACGACTCAAAAGAGCATTCACACCAACTGAGGTGTTTGGTTTATAATATAGTATATATTTCCTAGTACAATTAGGAATCTAACAAAAGAAGTTTTTTTTAGAGTCGAGCTAACAAAAGATGTTAAAAAAGGTCTGAATTTGTTACACGTAGCAAAACATTAATAGAGTCCTACAAAAATTAGGAAAGAATTAGTTGGACAGAGTCAGTTGGTTTTAACCCAAAAAACTCCACTAAGATGTTAAAAAAGGTCTGGATTTGTGACACGTAGCAAAATATTAATAGAGTCCTACAAGAATTAGGAAAGAATTAGTTGGATAGAATCAGTTGGTTTTAACCCAAAAAACCCCTAGTCCGTTATATTGGATGTATAAGTGGATCATATATTTCAACTAAGCTCTAAAATTCCCAATTAAACAAGGAAACAGACCACAGAAAAGACATTTTGCTTCATACACCAATGATGTAACTCTGGCTTAAAGAAACCTTTTGACATTTTGCTCCATTCAGATCTTAGCTCAATTGTCATTGCATACTCAAATGCCAACCACTCCTGTACACTAATCCCGCTCACCAATTCAAGCTATTCCCACTCTTGTCCCGATGTTGTACCATTGGCTAACAGTAATATTCCAATCCAGACCTGGGCTATGACATTCAACACACTCATCCTAGACCCCCATCTGGGTTTCATCATGACAGCCGTCCTGGTAGTAAAGGCACAAGATCTTGTCAACTACTTGGCTGTGTAGATCTACTCCTCTGATGATACCTCACTTCTCTCTCATTGGTCACCATCTTCCTCAAAGCGTATCGTTCAAGACGCTAAAGCTGTTCAATCTGTTGATATCTGCCCAGGTCTAATCTCTCCCCAAACTTTCATTTCTCTCCTCCATCGAAGGTAGACTGCAGTAAGTTCCTGGGATCTTTCCCCAAGGTAAATGAAAGCAGATTTGTTGCTAACAAGAAACCACGACCTCTTGAAGCCATTTCTATTGATTTCCCATGTCTTCCTACATAATCCTTTCTCGGGGATTAGATGGTCCGAATTCAGCTCTTTCATGGGCTCAGCATCTTCAACAATCCATCAGAGTCAACTTAAAGGCCTGGATCTGGAATACATTTGATGAAGGGAGGCGTACCGGCTAAAGGAACACTAACACCTAAATCTACAAACCTGCTTGAAATTAGAGATACTCTCACTAATACAAACACAGATAAAGAGAAAACACTCTAAAATTATTATTCATAAATAACTGACTTTCCCTAAAGCTTGTAGCATTCATTATTTATAACCCACAAAACCCTAATCAAAGTAGAAAATAAACAACAAAAGGAATACTTGCTAGCAAACAAAAAAATAAAGGAAAATCACAAAATTACCAAAAACGAAACGATTTGAGTATGCTTTTTTGAATCCAATTGTACATGTTATGCCAGTCATACCTGTGCTCTTTTTTTTTCTCTTAGCCTTCGTTTGGCAAGTTGTTGGCTTAAATCTGGAAACTAGAATAAAAAATACGATTACAAGAAAAAACCTAGCCTAAAACGGATTTGGCATGGCCAAGCAATTAGCAAAACAAAAGTTTCCCAAAATGGAAAAATTGCAGTTTCAAGGCCCACAGGATGGATTTTGACCAAAAACCGGCTTAGGTCATGACGTAGCGATGAGTCCTAATCGTTGGGCCGTTTCTAGTCGAACATGGACCTTCTGAGGGTGATCCGCCAACGTCGGGCTGCTCCTCTACTATCAAAAGAAAATCTCATGAGCTTTGCATCAAAATTCCACCCCAATCCATTGCTAATACACCATCTATTTCCTAATTTCGAGGAAAAATAGCTGATGAACTGCAGAAATAGGACAATACCCTCGTTGGCTATGTTGTAGAAGCAAAATCTCACTTCAAAATGCCAACCAAAAAGAGAAAACAAAAAACCTCCCTAAGCTCCCTTCAAAAATGATGCAAAAATTTGTAGAGAGGTGGTGGGAAATGTTTGGAAACATTGATCTGTTCCTTCTAGTTCTGGCATGGTCAAATTCAAGTTTCAAGATTCAGATAAGAAACAGAAAGTTCTGGAAATGGTGCCTTGGTCCTATGACAGCAAACCACTTCTTCTAAAGTCTTGGTAGGGAGTTACCTCTGTCCCAGTTTGGATTTAACTTCCCAGACTTAAAAGCTCATCAATGGTCCAGCAAAATGCTCAGAAAATTTGTTAGTTGCAGTGGCAAACCCCTCTTTACCAATAGAATGGTTGCTAACCAAAAAAATAAAAGGCTTGATTTTGCAAGAATATGTGTAGAAAATCTCCATGGATCAAAGTTTAAAATCCAAGCTAACCAACAAGAAGTTAGAGTTTGAATGGCTTCCAACAAAACTTTTCCATTGCAGGTTCAATGCATCAGCATGAATCTCATGTGGATGGTCAACATCAAGCCAGATTTGCGAGTTACCCAATGCCTTCCATTTAACTAGTTAACCAATCTGGTCACAATCACCGTCACGCGACATTCGAGTTACTTGCACATTCAGCTATCAGTGACATTGTTGCTGATAGTGTACGGTCTTGGATGGCAATGCTGACCCTAAGTCCTCTTTCTCAGTGATTGATGTGTCATCATCCAAGGAGTGCTGCTTCGGTTGCTTTGGCTAATCCCTCACTTGCAGCCCAAACTGAAGACACCCTTCCAAGATCTGATGCTTCATATGGTGTTACATTCCCAACAACCCTCCTCTTTCCAGTAAGGGGTTAAATCTAGCAAGTTAAAACAGCCTAGAAACCCTGGTAATAAGGCTACTGCTGGTAAGGTTGATGCAGTCCCTGCTGAAACCCACTTCCCTTGATAAGTATTCTCACTTGGAACATTTGTGGGCTCAATAAGCCCCTTAAACAACATAGTAAGGAAGTTTATTCTAGATCATCAACTCTCTTTTGTGGGCATCTTAGAAACTAAAGTCAGACTGCCCAATTTCTCTTCTATTACATCAGTTGCAGCCCTTTTTACGCAGCCTTTTGGTAACTATGGGACTAGTGATGTTGCCAGAATAATACTGTTTTGGGATCTAATATCATACCTGTGCAAATTCTCTGTTCCAAGGATCAAGAAATCAAATGTGGCTCTATGCATAATCAAATTGCACCTTGCTTTCAGGGTTACTGTTTTCTATGGAAGAAACTAGCATTTCTGACTATCGTGCAAATCTGGGAAGGTTCTGCACTACAATTCGCTCGAAATAAAGGGGGGGCTTGGTAGACCTTATGCTTAAACAATTGCAACTTTCTTTCACGGTTACTGTTGTCTACAAAAGCAACAAGAGAAATGAGAGAGAACGACTATCAAATCTGTCCAGTCCCTTCTCTTCTGGTCCGTGGATCATTCTGACAGATTCCAATGTTGCAAGATCAGGAATTGAAAGGCATGGCAGTATCGGTCTTGATAGAGGTGCAACTTGAGCTTTCAATGATTGCCTCGATACTCTAGACCTCACTGATTTGAACTTCAATTGTTATTTCTATACTTGGGGGAACAGCCTACAGATGGAACCTCAATCCTGAGTATGCTGCAGAGAGTCATTGTTAATGAGCCATGGCTTGATATCTTTCCCAAAGCTTATGCCAATTTTCTTCCTTGGTGTAGGTATCTTAGAAAAGACTGTAACCATCAAAACAAATTAAAAAATTGGTAAGAAACCCTTTAAATTCTTCGACTTTTAGACAAATCACTCAAGTTGACTGATACTGTTTCCCGTGTGTGGAATATTAATCAGTTCAGGGGGCATCCATGTTCAAATTATCCTCCAAGCTCAAGGTTATCAAAGTGAAGACCAACAAGAACCATAATGAGGGAATCTCTCAAAAAATCTCTAAGGCAAAAGAGGCCAACTTGGATCTATCCAGAAGGCCATTCATAATAATCTCTTGGACCTTTCATTTCTTCAGCTAGACACGGCAGTCACCTTTCTAGTTAAATACAGACCTAAAGGTGATGTTCTTTAGCCAAATCAGTGGAGTTAGAAACTAAAATCATTGTAGAATGTTTATGAGAAAACTCATTAAATTTGACCTAGTGTTGTAAGAGAAATGAATTTTTAAATTTCACCAAAATAATCTGTCAATCTGCCCGTGAATAGCAGGAACCTCTTACCAAGGTTGCCACTCACGCTTCCACTCCGGCTTAGGAACCTCGCTCCCACTCCCGCTCTTAACCTCATAGGCCATGTTTTTTGGCTAGTGCTAGGACTATTATAAATGGGATTAATAGTGTAATTTGTTATGTACAAACCATGTTTAATTGGGAAAAAGATAACGTATGGTAAGATAGTTCGTTGTTTGGTTTAACATTATCCATGTGGGATTAAATATGGTAATATACATGAATGTCCTTAAACAATTATAAAATTCCCAAGTACCAAGAACTAACAACAACTTCCAGGATTTCAAAAACTGTAAAAAAATAAAAATAAAATAACTGAACCACCCAAAAACTGCTTCCAGCATTTCAAAAACCGGAAAAAAAACAGCCTAACGTTTATTTTAACGATGATGTTTTATTCCTGGAATTTGTCATTTGTAATGGAACCTTTTCATTTATGATGGTGGTGCTGGATCTGCTGATTGACGCCAGAAAAGATGTGGATTCAATACAAAACTTCTCTGGCATGTCTGCTTCCATTAGTTGCACAAGAGGAGCACAAGTTCAGACAAAGGAAGAAAGAAAATATCTCTAATGCATCTGGTATTGATGAAAGACAAGTTTTACTTTTCATCTCATTATGCGAACGATCCACCACCTAGGGATTCAAAATCCATCCTCCCCTAGGATTTGATTTTGTCCTGCATATGGGGTACTATGGTAGTTGAGTGGGATGTTATTCCACTGCTATGATCAGAAACAAAACATTGCACTATATGGGATTAATACTAAATAGTCCAATTAGACACTAGTTAACCCACAATCAAATGTAGCCATACTCTTCTATGAGCCCCTTCCTCTTCTTCGGTTATTCCCCTTCCATGTCCCCGCTTCGTGCAATTATGATGTGCCCAGATTGACTAATGCCAATTAATTTGGAGACTATACATGTGTCGAGTTAATGTGACCTCATGCTTCTAATATTTACACCTGCTTACAGATTTGGACCTCATGCTAGTAAAAACCTTGTGCTTGAGGTGAATAATCTTATGCTTGGTTATTATGCCAACACCTTCTACTTACTTGAGATGGGACAAGATAACGAGTCTCGATGAAAAGAGTGGGCTATCTACTACATCATATTTGAAACAAGTATTAACACCTCCAACTTAAAATGCAACTCATACTTGTGTGTGCATCTATAAATATAAGATTATCCTAGAGAAATTAGCAGTCAGGCTAACAGAAGGCTCTCCTATGCCGGTCGCCTCCAAATAGTTTGAGTTGTTCTCTTCAGCATCCAAATATAGTAGAGTCTCCACTTCATACTTTCCAAATCCATCTGCAAGACAATTAAGCAGCTGCACCGTAGATTTCTTTGGCCTGGAACAGATCTTAAAAGTCATCCAAGTAAAGTCTCTTGGGATAGCATCTGCTGCCCAAAGAAAGGAGGGATTCACCTGCACAATGTTGAGGTTCGGAACATAGCACAGCCATAACGATACATCTCTGGGCTATCGTCTCCCAGCAAAAATCACCATGGATGCAATGGTGCACCAAATGTTTTGTGGAATGTAGCTACTTCTAGTCTCCCAAACCACCTTCTGATTGTTCATAGACTTTGCGAAAAATTCTCAAACCCAGGGGCAGTATCCTCAGATTTTGTGCATAAAAAATTAGACATGGTAAAATTCCTTCCCTCTGGTTTGATAACCTGGACTGCTTAGGACCATTGCAACCTAAGTACAGTTCTAGATATTCTAGATAATCTACTTCCCTCTGGTTTCGCATATGCCCTTACTTTTCCAGGAAGTCCATCACCACCATTGCTTCAAGTTAAGATTCATACTTTTCTATGTTTCGAGTATCAAAAAAACGAAGAAAACAAAGATCAACTAGAAGTGATAAGCACAGAAAAAATAGTCATTAAGGTGAAGGCCACTAGCGAGAAAAAAACACCTTTACTGCCCTACAGATATCATTCTCAAAGAGAGGGGAAAAAACCAAACAAGATACTGTGATTTAGAGATTGAAGAGAATCTCAACATCCTGCCGGGGAAAAAAAAATAACAAACAAGGTAGAAGAATATTGACCAATGCAAAAGAAATCAAAATGGGCAAACATGTTACTCCTGATTGCTTGGCCAAGTCGAGGATATCTTTATCAAACAAGAGAGTCTGACTATTCGTTTCATCTTGAATACCAATTTCAACATATACTAGTCATGTAATAAACCTGAACTTGATTTCTCTTGCATTGGTCATATATTCTTCCAAATAGCAATATCATGGTACAAATCTACATAGATGACTCTTTTCAAGAGGTGGAAAAACCAAAAGTTGATTCAAACACCACAACATTAAAGCCAACTCAGTCTTCTACTGAGAATTGAAAGTTCCTTAGAAATACGTCTGGCTGTCCTGGTGATGAAGTGATAATTCCCTTCTCTGTGAGATAGAGAAAAATATAAACTATGTTCGAGTGAAGCATTATTTCAGTGAAACAATCGCCTTAATATCTGAGTTGTATGAGCATAACAATACATTGTTCAAAGCTTATTGTTCAGAACTAAGGTGGTGTAAATGACCAAAATTGAAGTACTTAAATGTATAAGTTTTAGTTTGGCAAAGACGTAAAGTATATGAGCCATGTAAGAGGTTGGGAACAGTATAATCACTATTAAAGATTTAAAATTGATCAATAAGTGGAAAAAAGAGTACAGACTAAAAAGGTAAAAAAACAATTTGAAAACCTGGTAATGAAATTGGAGAGTTTGAAAACCCTTGAAAACATTCAAAATAACATATTGAAGCATGCTGATATCAGAAAAAGTCACATTTAACAAAAATGCATTTCCACATAGATGTTAACCATCACTCTAGAGAAAGAGGAAAATGATCAAGGGACTCAAAAATCATTTGTGTGCAATTTATGATATCATCCAAAGACCAATAAGTTGACCAAAGCACTTGTGCATCCATATGGCACTAATCTCAACTCGAACCAACTCCGAGTCACACAACTCAATCAAGAATTTGAACTAAAAGCCATTTAGAATCTACACATCCAGGAAATTGCAACTTAAAGCAAAAGCATGGGCATTGAGTGGCAGAATATCTGAATGTTCAAGCAATGAAATTTGCTTTCTGAAGCTCAATAAGTTTAATAATGTATGCTTGACTGAATATACTTGGCCACTGAAAAGGAAGAAGTCCAATATTTATTGATGAAGCTCTACATTGGACCTAGTGATACACAATTAGATGTAGACTTTCGATGCTCCTATTGTGTCATCAAATTTGCTAGAACTTTATCTCAAGATGAATTCTAGACCACCAAGCCTGACTTAATGAACAAATTTAACAAACAAGCCAAGTCATCAGGTTGGTAAGTGGAGAATACAAAGAAAATGAATAATAGCAATTTAGAGCAGCTTCAATGCTTTCTTATTCGCGAAGTTTTCGTTTCAATTAGTCTTATTTACGAATTATATAAGGTGGTAGAGAATAGTTCTTCCAACTTATGCTGGATAAATGCAGAAATAAATCCAAGTAAAAGATAAACTATAACAATTGAAGGGAGACGTGTAGTTTTTCGAGTGCTAAAAAGGGAAAAAAGAAACAAGAATATTGCCAATACAGCGATTATAATGAAACGGAAAAGGAAAAGAAATATATAGAAAGAAAGACACGAGCATCTCCAATCCCACCGTTTCTTACACCCGCACTTTCCCTTTGGGCTTGGCTGGAGGTATACTGAGGAACTCTGTTAGAATCGCTTAGAACAGATTCTACCAGAGTTTCAGATGCAACCTGTATACCTCACCAATTTCATCAATCCTAATTACAGCTATCCAGACAGAAATGAGTTCTCACCTGGCCATTACTATTTCAAGCAGTTCCTGGTCTGATGCATTCTCTGGAAGTTTTTCACGTGTTGTCTGCTCACTGAAAGCCAATAACATTCTGCAAACCAACCAAATATATTTTAAGGTCAATTAGATATGAAATTAGTAAAGCTCAAATGTGCAGTCTAAAATTGGAGATGCAACAACAAATGTGATTCAAAAGGGTGCCTTCTGCCTTGGTATGGATAAAGTCCTAGAGTACCTATGATTGTCGAGATCATCCTTCACAATAATATAGACAAAAGCACTTATCACGGGCACTGAAGTAGAAGTAATTTATTCTTTAAACAAATTAAAAGGTTAGATTTTTTTTCCTTCTTCCCTTTTTTTGTAAAGAAAAAATTCTGTTAGATCAAAAGTAAGCAGAAGAGCAAGATGCCTTTCATAAGACAAGAATAACTACAATAATCAAAACAAAGTTGAATTTATATAAAGAAATATTCTACCCACAAATTGGTCAAAGCTAATGGCATCCCAAATAAGTATAGAAAAGTTTCTTATAACACAAACATCAGCACTATTCCAGTAGTATCAATAAAGACATCATCTCTTTAAATGACAGTAGCCAAGCAAATGGCACAACTCCCCCATCTCACATGCAGACACACCTCTAAGGTTTGTTTCTATATGTGACATGTCTTAGAAATGCCAAACACACAACTAAGCAAGTGCTATTTTTATTTTTATTTTAGACCCAAAAATGCTTCAGCTGTGTCGGACAGGGCACACCATAGGCCATATTTTATATGAGTACATAAATAGGGATATAAAGTAAAATATTATAAAAATAATTATGATGTGACAAAGAAGAACAACTTTTTGAAGGAGGAGGAGGAGGAGATAGTAGTGACAAGGTGCAGTGCAGCTGACTGATGTGAGATATGCTAACAATCAAGTTCACAAATTAAGGGAAGAAAGAGAGCATTTCTTACAGCGAAGATACAATGAGCCAAAGCTCTACAATTTATAGGCATTAGGACAGTGGCTACTACACTTGGAACACATAAGAACATGTAAAGAGTGACTGCATCAGGACTCCCCTCGCAAAAAAAAGAAAAAAAAAAACTTGTCCTCAAGTTGGGGCAGTATTTGAAGCACTAGAAGCCACAGCAAGATGTGGCACAAAATGACACAGCCCTGTATTTGGAATTGGATTCTCAATATGGGCATTAACTTGAGCATGAAACTTCTTCATAAATCAGTCATATCTTCATCCTTGGCATTCTCCTTCTCTGAAATTGGAAAATGAACCAAATCCACCACACCAGAAGGCCTTGAACCATAAACCACTTCAAAATGAGAAGTGTTAATGGTTATAGACACCCCAATTTGATCGTTCATAAGTCCTAGGTAGCCACGGGTGCACCTGATGATGAAAAGTTACATATGTAATATCGAAACAATGCTACTAAAGGATCGGAAGTTACTAAATGGTTTCACAACAATCAACCAAAACTATTTTTCAACCCCCGAGACTAGAATGGCAAAAAAAACCAAGACACCATATGCCTACTTTTGACCACACTTCTCCCATCAAAGATCAAAAAGCATTTTTTGTCATATATTAATCGAAATAATAAGCTTGTCACACCCCAAAAATAAGAAAATTTGAAATTAAGGTCCTACCAAGTAAAGTAAAGTCTGACACTTAATTTCTGGGAGCATCCGTGAAGGTTCAAAATGGCCAAAGTCCTTAGTATTTGAAGTCCTCATAAATCGGTCTTTGCACATACGCAAATAGGAACCAAAAATAAGACGTATGCCATCTTGGGTTATGGCAGAAGTAATAATTGAGAAGTTACTATTTTGATCCCATCACAACATTTTCGGAATTTGTTCTTGTAGGGGGGTTGACTATTTTTATCCCATCCCAACATTTTCGGAATTT